>MU783517.1:5897-21007 GCA_026770625.1 Nicotiana glauca
AAAATCATGTTGTAACTAGTGATTGAGAAGTGAAATCACCATGAAAACACACTTAAAAGCTTACCTTAGGAGTGCAATTGGATGCCTTGGTCGAATTGGGGGTGTTGGGGAAGCCCTAGGCTTGAGAAATGACTCAAGTTCTGTCATTTCCCGTCCTTAGGTACTTAAAAATGTTCCAGGCGCGCGAACTTTTGCATAGTTCGCGCGTTGTTCGCGCGTTTTTGCTGAGCCTTCTGCCTCAGACGTGCGAAATGCGCGACTTCACGCGCTCTAACACCAGACCAGTGAAATGGTCATAACTTCCTGTATACACCTCCAAATGACAAACGGTTTGATGCTTTGGAAACTAGACTCAAAGAGATTTAATTTTATAGGTTGTGTATCACCCAACTCCTTATATAACGGGAGATATGGTCGTCCAAAGTGAGGTCTTGTGCGCACTCATTTACAACTTTTGTCTATTATGAAATTTTCCAACTTTAAGAGCTCCCGTTAACCATCCGAAATCATCCCGAGGCCCCCGAGACCTCAACCAAAAATACCAACACCCCCTAAAACATCATACAAACTTTTTTCAATCATCAAAATGCATCAAACAATGCCAAGACCATCAAATTACATCGAATTCAAGCCTAAGTTCTTCAAAAACTTCCATAACACGCATTTGATCAAAAACCCAAACAAACCACATCCGAATGACGTGAAATTTTGTACACACATCCAAAATAACCTAACGAAGCTATAGAAACTCTCGGAATTCTATTCCGACCCTCGGATCAAAATCTCACCTGTCAATCGAAATTCGCCAAAATGCTAACTTCGCCAATTCAAGCCTAATTCTACACCGGGCCTCCAAATTTAATTCTGATCATGCTCCTAAGTCACAAATCATCCTCTGAAGCTAACCAAATCACCAAAATTCACATCCGAGCCCTCAAACTAAAAAGTCAACTTCTGATTGACTTTTTCAAAATAAGCTTCTCTGTAAGAGGTTAAGTGTCTCATTTTCATCTAAAACCAATCCAATTCTACCCGATCACCTCAAATACTGATATTGAAATATAGAGAAGCATATTGTGGGAGAAACGGGGCGGTAACTCATAAGATGACGGGTTGGAACGTCACAGTTTGGTCATTTATTTGTTGTTCGGCATTTGACAGTGAGTTATCAGCTCTCTGTTGATGTAGTTCTAGTGTAGTATTGTCATCTGCCTGATATATGTACTCCAAAAATCAACTGGCATTTCCATGTCTTCATTGATAGGAGAATCTGAGTTTTCCATGCTACTGTCATTTATTCTAAGTTGATCTTGATGTTCTGAATAGCTTGGAGTTTGCCTTTGTTGAGCTTCTAAATACCAGCTCTGTTGTAGTTCAACTGGTACTTGATTTACAAATATAGATTGACTGCTTGTCTTTTGATGGTTGTATAGGAATACATCTTCTTTAAAAATCACATCCCTAATAACAAAAAATACTTTCTCTGTTAGATCATATAACACATACCCCTTTTGTACTTCTGAATATCCCATATGAACCGCTGGTTTTGCTCTAGCCATCATCTTATCGTTTTGATTTATAATCTTGTCATAGCATATACAACCAATAAATTTTAAATGTTGATATGTAGGTTTCCTATGATATAGCCTTTCATAAGGTGTTTGATTGTCAATCACAGAACTTGGAACTCTATTTATAAGATATACAGCTCCTAAATACATTTTCCCCAAAACTTGATTGGTATGTTGGCTTGAAACCTTTTGGCTCGTGTGACCTCTAGGATGTTCCTGTGCTTTCTTTCTGATACCCCATTCAGTTGGGGAGTATAAGTAGAAGTTCTTTGATGAACAATCCCTAGAATTTGAAATAGATTACTGCATGTAGTGGTTAGAAACTCAGTTCCATTGTCAGTTCTTACAACGCGTACATTCTTATCATATTGAGTATTTACATAGGTAAAGAAATGTTGCAGAACAGTACATATATCTGATTTCAATTGAAGCAGAAACATCTAAATCAATCTGGAGAAATCATCTACAATAGTTAAGAAGTACTTATTTCCAACATAGGTGGCAATCCTATAAGGACCCCATGGATCCATATGAACTAAATCAAAACACTCAGTTGTTTTTATGCTACTTATAGGGAATGGAATCCTTGTTTGTTCTGCACATGGACAAATTGTGCACTTATTTAAGTTGCCAGCTATTATATCTGTCTTTACATGGATGATTTTATTCAAAACATTAGTAAAGGCATGGCCAAATCTTTTGTGTCATAAATCTACATCTTCTATATTTGAACTTGACTGAATATCTTCACTTCTGGCAGCTAACATAGCATCTTCTTTCTTTATGCTATCTGAACACTCAAAAATGTATAATCCACAATCTTCTCTACCAATCCCCTTCATTTTCCCAGTGAAAAGTTCCTGAAAAATGCAGAAATCAGGAAAGAAAGTGGTTGAGCACTGTAATTCCTTTGTTAGTTTAGAGAAAGCAAATTGTATTTAAATTGAAGAATATGAAACACATTTTGATACTGATATATTGTTTGATAACCTGCTAGTACCCGTATGTGTAACATATGCTAGATCACCATTTGGCATATACACTTTTTTGGGACACTGAGTTTGTTTGACAGTACAATTTTCTATTAGATTTATATCAGCTACCATGTGATTAGTAGCACCAGTGTCGATTATCCATTTTGCAGAAGTAGTAGCTATTAAGGCATTACATATACCTGCTACATTTGCTGAAGAATTTTCTTCTGAATTGACAGCAGGCATTTTATTGAGTAGCTGCAGGATTTACTGTTCTCTACTAAGAGTGCATGTGCCAAGGTTCCCTAACTGTTTCAAATTAGTACTGTTGGCACCCATTTGACCTGTAATTTCCCTTTCATTTTCATTCATAGAATTGTTCTCAACTGTTTCATTATATCCTAAATGATCTGAAATCACATTATAAGCAACAGTATTATTTCCTGCATTTTTCTTCCCCTTTGTCTTAAAATCAAGAGGATATCCTATCAATTTGTAGCAGTTCTCCTTATTATGACCTTTAAACTTGCAGTAATCACAGAATAAATTGTAGTTTTTATTTAATTTTCCAGTAGTTCTTGTATATAATGCAGTATCAAACATTCTTGCATTTGTACCTGGATTTGACCCTAAAATTCCAGCATTTGCAGCCATTGATTTTTAGCTTTCATCACTCACAGTTATAGCATAAGCTTGATTTACTGTTGGAAGCAGACTTCTCATAAGGATTTGACCCCTTGCCTGGGAATAACATTCGTTTAACCCCATTAAGAACTGATATAGCTTCAACTTCTGCAGATATACAACAAAATCTCTAGACTTAGGACAATCACACCCTGGTGAAGGCACTAATGCTTCAAATTCTTCCGACATGTCCATGAGTTTAGAGAAATACACAGAAACAGATGAATTTCCTTGGCTTAGATTTGCAATTTCTCTATGAAGATTAAATGATCATGTGCCATCAATTTTGTTAAACCTTTCAGAAACATCATCCCACACTACTTGAGCACTAGAGGCATACATGATTCATCCTAGCAAACCTTTAGACACAGAGTTCATAATCCAAGATAAGACTATTGCATTTACTCGTTCCCAATGATTCCACATTATTATCGGAAACACTTCTTTCTTGCATGTTCCATCTACTAGGCCTAACTTATTTCTACCTAACAGAGCAATACGCATAAATCTTTGCCAAGTTGAGTAATTTTCAATCCCAGTCAATTGAAATGATATAATTTGAATACCACTTACATCTGCAGCGATAGGAACAAGGGATGATTATAATCAATTCCGGCAACTGCATTTCCTACATTCACCGGATTATTTGCATGCACAGCATTTGCACCTCCATTATCCATTGGATCTTCGTTAACACACATTTCTTCGAGTTTTTTCTTTCTGATTCTTGACTTCTCTTGGATTGAGTCTTTAGTTCAAGAACCTTTCTGTAATTTTCAGAGGTTTGAATTTTGGCTTCGAGTTATTCGAGCATAAGTTCTGATATCATGAAATCTTCCTTAGAAGAGAGCAATTTTATCAAATGAGAGAGTATGATACAGAAAGGAAGAAACAGAACTGAGGAAGAAGAAGCTGGAAGAAGACGAGAGAGAGAGAGATAGCAAATAGAGAAAAACTTTATTATTTTTTAATCCTTCAAACTCAAAATATGTTACAAATGGAATATATATATATACTCCTTAACTAACTGTAACTACCCTTATTATGAAATGACTAAATTACCCCTGTATTCTAATAATATTATTTCTCAACAAATATTTTTGTTCTAAATTTTTTATTTTATCTTTAATAAATCATTAATATCCACACTAATTTCTAAAACTTATTTTAGATTATAATTTTTAAATATTTTTTTTAAATGTTATACCTAATCAAAATATTGTCACATAAATTGAAAAAATTATAAAATTGATCGCATCGAAAGTTTCCGAGGCCAAACCCGCTTTGAATTTGATAATGCATTGCTTTTGAAGTATGTGTATGTATATGTCCTACAAATTTACTCGTTGTTGATTGAAAGTTAAAAACTAATATTCGAAAGAAATGATTGTTTATTTACAGTATTCAATTTGAAATTTGTAGAGCCTATAGCATGCACTGGTTTTTCTCTCTACTTTATCTTTGATTTGAGAGAAATAATTAAGTTAGCCAATTGAATGCTTGATGTATGCGTTTAGATTTTTATATTTTTTCGCTTTCTTTTTAAAAACTATTCTCATAAATAATAGTAATCTTTGTTTATTCTAAAATTGGCAAATCTTTTTACCTTTTTAACGTTTTCACGTTGGTAACTCATTAACTAATGGATCCCTCAATATCAGTACACTTTTATTGCGTTTCCTTTTCCCTCTTTCTTTCATAATTTTTTTCTTCTCTTCCAAAAGATACACTTACCCAAATAAATCAAAGATTCTAAAAAAAGAATATCTAAAAAGTAATCCCCTCTTAATATAAATTTATTATAATAAATTTAAAAATCATTTATGTCATGATTTTCTCTTTCTTTTCACTATTTTCTCTCCCTGCCACAAAATTCAATTACCAAATACAATTAAACTCTTTCAACGTG
This sequence comes from Nicotiana glauca, assembly GCA_026770625.1. Classification (NCBI taxonomy): domain Eukaryota; kingdom Viridiplantae; phylum Streptophyta; class Magnoliopsida; order Solanales; family Solanaceae; genus Nicotiana; species Nicotiana glauca. The sequence goes on from MU783517.1 coordinate 11,036, forward strand.
AAGCATTCATGAGTCATTTTAATACTTTATATGTAATAGTAATATTATATAATATTTAAACAACTACAATGTGCTCTAAATATATAATGTTTTATATAATAAATATGTGGTATATTTTATATTATAAAATTTAATATTCCGAATATATATCGTATACATTTAAGTTTATCATATTTATATAATACTCCTATGTGTTTTAAATTGTATTTATTTCAATTTAAATATATATAAAATGTATATGCACGGTATAATCAAGACCTATAAAATATATACTCAAAGAATTTTTAACTATAAAACACGCCAAAAAGTAACAAAGTTATAGCAGTATCAAATTATGTGTAAGACATATATCTTAAATTCCAAAAATTTTAATATGACAATCCAAAGGGTCCTCACCTGTTTTCTTACCCATTCTGTACTTTCGAGGCTTTGAAAACCTCATTTAGGATTGCCTTGATTTGCGTGCATAGTTCGGGCGTGTAGCCGGAAAGCTTAAATATGAATTCTGTGAGAAAAATGCTAAATTTTGATATTAAAATGAATAAATTTGACTTCGATTAATATTGTAGGTAAATGGACCTCGTGATTTGACGGTCCCTTAGGGTCCGTAGAAAAATATGGGACTTGGGCGTGTGTCCAAAATCGGATTCCGAGGTCCCAAGCCTGAGAAATAAATTTTTGTGTGAAATTATTTTCTGGAAATAATTAAGGAAATCGAAAATGAAATTTGATTAGAAGACTATGGTATTGGACCCGTATTTTGGTTCCGGTGCCTGGTACAAGTCTTATATATGAGTTAAGCACTTTCTGTAAAGTTTGGTCGAAAACGGATGTCGTTTGACGTATTTTGAATTTAAAATGAAAAATTTGATGTTTTATGAGATTTGGAAGAAATCATGAATTTTGAGTCTTAATTCGATGTATATGATATTATTTTGACGATTTGATCGCATGGATAAGTCTGCGGGATATTTTTGAGGTTGTGTGTATGTTTGGTTTGGAGCCCCGAGGGCTCAGGTGAGTTTTGGATAGGCCGTAAGTGCATTTGAAACCTTTGAGAAAATCTAGCATGATCAGTTCTGCATTTTTTGCAATTGCAAAGCAGGTCTCACAAATGCGAGCCTGGCATTGCAATTGCGAAGGAAGGGAATCCTGCACTAGGGTCGCAAATGCAACCATTTGGTTCGCAAATGCGGGGTTGAGCCGATCACAAATGCGACTTTGGGCTCGCAAATTCGAAGTCCAAAATTTCTGGCAGAGTTTGCAAATGCAAACTGTCCCTTCGTAATTCCCATACCTGTAGGGTTCGCAAATGCGAACCCACGTTCGCATTTCCCACATTGGAGGCCTGCATTTTTCATACTTAGCAGAATTTTGAACACTTTTCATCATTTTTTCAAAACTCAAACACACTTAGGCAATTTTTCAAGAACAAGACTTTTTCCAAATCATTTGTAAGTTAGTTTTTACTCAATTCTTTCCATCATTAACGTCATTTAACATGTTTTCAACTTAAAATCAAGGATTCTCATAGGTAAAATTGGGGATTTTGGGTAGAACCTAGGTTTTTTTTAAAATTAGGGATTTGGACCTCAATTTGAGGTCCGATTTAAAAAAAATCATATATTTGGGTTCGTGGGAGAATGGGTAATCGGGTTTTGGTTCAAATCTCGGGTTTTGACCAAGTGGGCCGAGAGGGAATTTTGGAATTTTTGGAAAAAACTTTGGAAAATTTGTTTTTTATGCATTCAAATTGATTCATTTAGTTTTTATTAAAGTAACTAAGTGACTTGTGACTAGATTCGAGCGAATTGGAAGTGGAATCACGGGGTAAAGCTATAGTTGAGGCTTGAGTTGAGTTCAAAGCATTGAGGTAAGTGTTCAGTCTAACCCTAGCTTGAGGGATTAGGAGTTGACTCATAATTGCTACTTGTTTTGTGTTGAGTACGATGTATGGGTATGGTGACGAGTATCCATGCATTGGTGTCGAGCATGACCGTGAGTCTTAATTTGATAACTGTGTATCTTTGATTGATCCTATGAAGGTTGTGACTGAATATCAGTATTAATAGTGCCAAGTAGAAGTTGAATTGGACTGGTTATAGATGATTCTCCCTTGTCGGGATGTTTGACTTGTTGTTATTGTTTTCCTTGCCGGGAAATTATTATTTTGATTGTTCCCTTGCCGGGATTGTATTATGTATTGTGTTGGAAGTAAAGGGATCGGGTGGTATGCCTACCACAAGTGATATTGAAAAGGGAACGGGTGGTACGCCTACCACAAGTGATATTGAAAAGAGAGCGGGTGGTATTCCTACCACAAATGATATTGAAAAGAGAGCGGGTGGTACGCCTACCACAAGTGATATTGAAAAGGGAGCGGGTGGTACGCCTACCACAAGTGATATTGAAATGGGAGCGGGTGGTACGCCTACCACGAGACATTGAAAAATGGGATCGGGTTGCACGCCTGCAGCAAGATGAGTTGAATATGAAAGTTGCCTTATCTCTTTATTTTGTTATAGAAGCTAAACTGTAGATGTACGCTCTATTATTCTTGATTTTTTATTTTTGTCTGTTGCCCCTGAAGCATGCTCCCTTCCCCAGCTTAAATTGTTATTTCTTTGCTGCTTCTCCGTTGAACTTGTATATATATCTACACAGGTGTATTTGGAGTCTGGTCCTAGCCTCGTCACTACCTCGCCAGGGTTAGGCCAGACACTTACCAGCACATGGGGTCGGTTGTGCTTATACTACACTATGTGCTCTTTTGCACAGTTTCAGGTTCTGGATAGCAGCAGCAGTAGTACGGGAGCCAGCCTTTAGTCCAGCGAGACACCGAGGTAGCCTTGCAGGCGTCCGCAGGCCCGACGTCTCCTCTATCCTTTATTTTAGTATGTTATCTCCTTGTACTCGAGACAAACAGTTATATTTCTTCAAGACATTGTATTTAGTACTCTTAGTGGTTCTTGAGTGTTGTGATACCAGTCTTGGGTAGAGGCTTATGTTGAATTTTTCGCATTTCTATTCAATTTCCTTTAATTTAAGACTTCCGCTTACTTAATTAATTCCGTTGCATTTATATTGTTACCGATAATTGTTAAAGAGAATCATGTTGTTAATAAAAAAATAAAAATAAAAACTAAACCTTGGCTTGCCTCGCTCGCATTAGTAGGTGCCATCACGACTCCCGAAGGTGAGAAATCCAGGTCGTGACATTTAAATTATGTTAGTTAGTATAAAATTAATGGTGTATTTATTTTATGCTTAAAATATAAAATAATTATTCTAGAATATACCATAAAAAAAATTTTAATACAAAATTTGCGCATATATACAGTATATTTGTGAAATACTTATAGTATTTAACTTAATTACTGTACATATATACAATATATATTTAGTATATTTGTAAATGTCTACAGTATATTATATATATATATATATATATCCTATCATTAAACATTTAAATATTTAAACATGAAAATAGTCACAAACCAAAAAAATATAAACTAAGGAATCAGTTGGGTTGGGATTAAAGAACAGATGCTTAGGAGATAAATAAGGAACAAATCCTTAAGTTAATACGCCGTAAGATTTTAGGCATAAGATTGGTGTTTCAGTTTTTGTTCGGATATGCTATATAAGAAAATATTTTATGAATACTATTGATATACTAAATATGGTGCTAGAAATATGTATTATGTTTTTGAAAATTGTACAGATATGTGAAGTTCCCTAGTTTTTTCGTGTATCACATTTGCTACGCAAACTCCACACGAGGCTGCTCTAGTATTTACTTGGAATGTCACTTTTCAATCTGTTGAATAGCTTTTTCATATATGTGAACGACTTTTCTTTTATTGGTACATATTGGTGCTGCATTATTATATTTGTCCCGATTCGAAATTTTAGGGGCAGTCCTTCCATAAAGCAAGTAAAATTACTGCTTTCGGCCCCATATTTATGAGAGCCCCATTTTTTATTACACCTAATAGGTTATGTATAAATTTTAAAAAGGATCTGTGATGTGAAAAAAATTAATATAGAGAAGAAGGATTTGCAACTATTATGATTTCTGCGAAGAAAATTGCACTTGAAATATCGAACCCGAATTTCGTACGAAACGTATGATATATAGGAAGTAATAATTTGATGAGAATGTTGATAATAAAATCTCATAAACTTTCGAATAGTCCTTTGGAGTTGATTATTTTAAACATTTAGACAAGATTATTTTTTTCAATTCAAAATAGATTTGAACAATTCGAAGCATATGAAAATATTTTTAATTTTTTATTTAGCGGTAAAATTTAAGATCACTAGATGATGAAAATTTTAAAAAATATTGCCTTATTCTTGATAGTTCCTTAAAGCATAATAATCGATTCGATATTGATGGTTTGAATTTATTTTCGGAACTAAAAATATTAAAAAATAGTATGATTAGAAGATAACAGTATAATTGATACACTTGGTCAAAGAAATTGATTTTCCAATACCTAAATTACTTATTAAATAATGTTAATAACTCTTGTTTCTATCGTGTCATCAGAAAAGAAATTTTCAAAATTAAAATTATAAAATCTCACATATGTGTCACGACTCAAAATCCACTAAGGGCCGTGGTGGCGCCGGATACCGCTGTCAGGCAAGCCAACTTAATTAATCGATCAAATTCTCTTTTTAATGCCTTTGAAATCTAGGATTTTTCCTTCCATTTTTCATAAATAAAAGATCACAACTTGAATTCAAATTAAATAATGACAATTAGTACAAATATTTCGAAAACCATTCCCAGAACCTGGTGTCACAAGTGCATGAGTATCTATGTGACGACCCGACCCGTCGTCACGTGAGTTACCGCCCCGTTTCCCCCTTATTGTGTTGCTTCATGTCTCAATATCAGTATTAGAGTCGATCGGGTGTAATTGAATTGGTTTTGGTTGAAAATAAGGCACATCGCCTCTTAGAAGGAAGCTTGTTATAGAAAAGTCAACCGAAAGTTGACTATGTGGTTAGAGGGCTCGGATGTGAATTCCGGTGGTTCGGTTAGCTTCGGGAGATGATTTGTGACTTAGGAGTGTGATCGGAATTGAATTCGGAAGTCCGGTGTAGAATTAGGCTTGAATTTTGGCGGATTCCGGTTGGTAGGTGAGATTTTGATCCGAGGGTCGGAATGGAATTCTGAGAGTTTCAGTAGCTTCGTTAGGTGATTTTGGATATGTCTGCAAATTTTCAGATTATTCGGACGTTGTTTGGTCGGGTTTTGGTTGAATGCGTATTTCGGAAGTTTTGATGAAAGCTAGGCTTGAATCCGATGTAATTTATTGGTTTTAGCGTTGTTTGACGTGTTTTGAGGATTGGAACTAGTTTGTATAAGATTGTTGGATGTGTTGGTGCTTTTGGTTGAGGTCCCGGTGGCCTCGGGGTGATTTCGGAAGGTTAAACGGGAATTTTGAAGTTTGGCAACAAGTCTGTATTTGAGGCTTCTCGTATTTCCGCATCTGCGGAAAAAGGACCGCAGGAGCGGTTCCGCAGATGCGGCTAGACGATCGCAAAAGCGGTCTGGGTGAGGGGCTAGCATTTTTGCAAAAGCGGAAGAGTTTCCACAAAAGTAGACACCGCAGAAGCGGTAAGTGACCGCAGAAGCGGTCCTGGGATTTTGATGAGACCGCAGAAGCGGCTACCGCTAAAGAGGTTTAAGACCGCAGAAGCGGTCGTAGTGAATTATGTGAAATCGTAGAAGCAGTCCCACAAAAGCGGTAGCGGGACCGCAGAAGCAAAAATATCAGAAGGGTTTAATAAAACAGTGTCTTCGAATTTCAGAAGTGAGAAAACATTTTGGGACTTTGGAAAGAGGCGATTTTGGGCGATTTGGAGAGATTTCGAAGGAGATTCAGTCAGCTATGAACTTGTAGCCTCAAATAATATTGTTATGGTATAAAAACAAGGATTAAACACTGAAAATTGGAGGAATCAAAGGGTAAAAATGGAGGTTATGGCTTGAAGCCTAAGAGAGTCTAAAATATCGATTTGAGGGGTCCAATGGACTCCGATTCTTGTGTATTTTATATGTACGGACTCGTGGTGAGATGAGTATTTCGGAAATGTAAATTTTATAATTTTTCGAGAAGTGGGCCCGGGGCTCGGATTTTGCTTGTGAATGATATTCTGAGGGTTTAAAACCCCAGATTTTCAAGGGAAAGGCTTGACGAGCTAGATTATCGGCCGGCTAGAGGTGAGTAATACTTGTGAATGATATTCTGAGGGTTTAAAACCCCGGATTTTCACATTTTAGTGCTATATTGAGGTGACTTGCATGCTGGACCTGAGCGTGGGGTAGAGTACCGTTGGGGATCGTGACTTGGTCCACCCCGGTTTTTGGTTTTTACCGCGTATTTGAAAATGATTTGTTGTTATCATTATGACTGGGGCTCATTGCCATACTTGGGGCTTATTGCCGATTGTTTAAACTCTTTATGAACTATCATCGCTGTTTCCCTCACTATTTGAAATATTATTTGATCTTAGTCCGTGTGATTTACACTGTTTTATGAACTCAGCTATATTTTACTCAAACTTGGAGTTTTAACTGATATTTGAACTATCATTTGAGCTGAGTATCACTGTTTTACTGATGCCCGAGGGGCTTTTTGACTATTTTTGGACTGATTGGGGCCGAGGGCCATATGTGAGGGCATGATGAGTGATGTGAGGAGGCTTTCAGGCCTCGAGTGTTATGTGAGGAGGCTTTCAGGCCTCGAGTGTATTGAGAGCAGGCTTTCAGGCCTCGTGTTGATATTATTCAGGCTTTCAGGCCTTATTAATAGCGCTTGGGCTGAAGGAGCTCCTCCGGAGTCTGCACACCCACAGTGAGCGCGGGGTACCCCTTTGAAATGGGCAGTGGTAACAATGACACTGTCATAGGTGTTTCAGTCAGGTAATAATGTGTAATGACCCGACCGGTCGTTTTGAGTACTAGCGCTCCGTTCAGCAGTCAGAGGCCATGAACAACTTCATTTCAGGTATTATGACTTGTACGCGTGGTCGGAATTGAATTTCGAGAAGTTCAGAGTTGAATTGGGAAGAGAAGACTCATTTCGGAAGCTTAAAGTTGAAGGAATGAACTAGGATTGGAATTTTGAGTAAACGACCTCGGAATCGGGATTTAAAGGTTCCAGTAGGTTCGTATAATGATTTCGGACTTGGGCGTATGCCCGGATTGGGTTTTGGATAACCCGAGAGCGTTTTGGCGCCTATTGTGGAAGTTGGCATTTTAGAAGAAATTCCATAAGTTTGGCTTGAAGAGCATTTCAGTGTTATCAATGTCCGTTTGGAATTCAGAGACTGTGAATAGCTCCGTGTGGTGATTCTGGAGTTGGAGGCACGATCGGAAGTGAATTCGGAGGTCCATAGACCACTTTGAAGCCATTTGGCTAAAGATAGAAATTTGAAGGTTTTGAGAAGTTTGACCGGAAGTGGACTTTTTGATATTGGGGTTGGAATTCGATTCCTGAAGTTGGAATAGGTCCGTAATGTCGAATATGACTTGTGTGCAAAATTTGAGGTCAATCAGACGTGATTTGATGGGTTTAAGCATCGAAAGTAGTAGTTGAAGGTTCTAAAGTTCATAAAGCTTGGATTGGAGGTTGATTTATGATTTTAGCATTGTTTGATGTGATTTGAGGCCTCGAGCAAGTCCATAATGTATTTTAGGACTGGTTGGTGTGATTGGTCGAGATCCCGAGGGCCTCAGGTGTGTTTCGGGTTGTAATCGCGCTCTTATTTGATGTTTCAACTTCGTTTCTTTGGACATAAAGCGGTACCATTTTAAGAAAATGAGCTCCAAATTAAGATTTTATTGAACCACCAGATCCGTATCGTAATTTCGGAGCCATAGCAAAAAGAATCGCTAAATTTGGACATCGTATGAGGGAGTTATACTCATTTCCGTGTCGGGAAAAATTGCAGGTTTCTGGTGCGAAGATTTGTTCTTCGCGAACGAGAGAGGTTCCGCGAACGTGAAGAAAGATTTCTGGGTTGACCGGTCAACGCGAAAAATTGCTCTTCGCGAACGCGAACGTCTCCCGCGAAGGCGATGAAGAAATATCGCCTGGACAGTGTTTTAAACCGAGAATTTTAGTATTTCGGACATATCTTGAGTTCTAAAGCTCCGTTTGAGGTGATTTTCGCGGCGTTGTTCTCGTCTCAACAAGGGGGTAAATATATGACGTTTATTTTTATGTTTATCCATAATTATTTCTATTGGTTTATATTTTTATCTGTATTTGGATGGTAGAAATTGAGATTTTGAGCCCCAAAGTTGAAAAATGGTAAATCCTTGATTTGAGGGTCGATTCNGAGGCTTTCAGGCCTCGAGTATTATGTGAGGAGGCTTTCAGGCCTCGAGTGCATTGAGAGCAGGCTTTCAGGCCTCGTGTTGATATTATTCAGGCTTTCAGGCCTTATTAATAGCGCTTGGGCTGAAGGAGCTCCTCCGGAGTCTGCACACCCACAGTGAGCGCGGGGTACCCCTTTGAAATGGGCAGTGGTAACAATGACACTGTCATAGGTGTTTCAGTCAGGTAATAATGTGTAATGACCCGACCGGTCGTTTTGAGTACTAGCGCTCCGTTCAGCAGTCAGAGGCCATGAACAACTTCATTTCAGGTATTATGACTTGTACGCGTGGTCGGAATTGAATTTCGAGAAGTTCAGAGTTGAATTGGGAAGAGAAGACTCATTTCGGAAGCTTAAAGTTGAAGGAATGAACTAGGATTGGAATTTTGAGTAAACGACCTCGGAATCGGGATTTAAAGGTTCCAGTAGGTTCGTATAATGATTTCGGACTTGGGCGTATGCCCGGATTGGGTTTTGGATAACCCGAGAGCGTTTTGGCGCCTATTGTGGAAGTTGGCATTTTAGAAGAAATTCCATAAGTTTGGCTTGAAGAGCATTTCAGTGTTATCAATGTCCGTTTGGAATTCAGAGACTGTGAATAGCTCCGTGTGGTGATTCTGGAGTTGGAGGCACGATCGGAAGTGAATTCGGAGGTCCATAGACCACTTTGAAGNTGAAATTTGATGAATTTCTGGATATAGAACATATGAGTTATGGTTAATATTTATTTTTAATAATTTTTAAAATCCGGGCACGTGGGCCCGAGGGGTATTTTTGTCAACTTTCCAATCGGGGTTAGGAATTGCTATAAATTAGTTTGTAATGAATATTGGAGCATATATTAATGGAATTGCGTAAATATTGGCTAGTATTGGAGCGTGGTGCATCAATTGGAGTCCTCAGAAGAATGTGGAATGCCGATTTTGAGTCTTCGGAGCGAGGTGAGTCTCCTTTCTAGTCTTGTGAGGGGGAATTTACCCCATAGGTGAAGTAATTGATTATGTGCTCCTATTTGTGGGGGCTACGTACGCACGAGGTGACGAGAGTCCGTGCGTAGCTACTATTATGCTATTGTCCGGGTAGTTAGGACCCAAAAGCTTGTGTACGTGGATCAATTGTGAATACATTGGTAGCTTGAATTGCTTAACTCACATCGAATTAGTAAGTAAATTTCTAAAAGAATTAAACTTCATTTCTTAAATTGTTAAAGGAGAATTGGTTTTANGGTGTTTCAGTCAGGTAATAATGTGTAATGACCCGACCGGTCGTTTTGAGTACTAGCGCTCCGTTCAGCAGTCAGAGGCCATGAACAACTTCATTTCAGGTATTATGACTTGTACGCGTGGTCGGAATTGAATTTCGAGAAGTTCAGAGTTGAATTGGGAAGAGAAGACTCATTTCGGAAGCTTAAAGTTGAAGGAATGAACTAGGATTGGAATTTTGAGTAAACGACCTCGGAATCGGGATTTAAAGGTTCCAGTAGGTTCGTATAATGATTTCGGACTTGGGCGTATGCCCGGATTGGGTTTTGGATAACCCGAGAGCGTTTTGGCGCCTATTGTGGAAGTT
>MU783517.1:31843-61078 GCA_026770625.1 Nicotiana glauca
AGCAGGCTTTCAGGCCTTGTGTTGATATTATTCAGGCTTTCAGGCCTTATTGATAGCGCTTGGGCTGAAGGAGCCCCTCCGGAGTCTGCACACCCACAGTGAGCGCGGGGTACCCCTTTGAAATGGGCAGTGGTAACAATGACACTGTCATACGTGTTTCGGTCAGGTAACATTGACTGACCAGTCAGGTAACAATGACTGACTAGTGGTAACAATGACACTGAAACACGCTTTGGTCAGGTAACAATGGCTGACCCTACTTGTGTATTCTTGTTTATTTAATTCCTTTCAAGAGAATGTCTTGCTATGCTTCATGGGTTTCTACTGTTTATTTGGTTTTACTGCTTCAGATAGCATTATCTGTGCCCTTTTTGGGATTTTATACTTTCAGTGTTATTTACTTTTATTACCACTGAGTTGGAAGTACTCACTTTACTCCCTGCACCATGTGTGCAGATCTAGGTCCTTCTTCACAGGCTGAGTAGACATTCAGTGATCGGCAGGCTTGCTTATTCGGGAGAGTTGAGGTAGCTGCATGGCGTTCGCAGCCGTCGACTTTTCCTCTTATCCTTGTCTTTTATATTCTGCACTATCCAATATTTAGACAGTTTATGTAATAAGATATTATTCTATTCTGTAGAGGCTCATATTCGTGACACCGGGTCCAGGGTTGGGCTATATATTGAGTTTTTGCTAAACATCGGTATTCGTATTGGTATTTTCGTATTTTCCTTAATGGCTTAATGTTTACAGTTTCACTTATCAAATATTGGTTGCCAATTGGGTTGAATATATGGTTAATGGTCGGGCTTGCCTAGTAGTGTGTTGGGCGCCATCACGATCGGGTTTGGGGTCGTGACAATCTACTGATAAGGAAAATAAAATACAACATCTTTCCGAAATTCAATGGATTGGAAATAAATACAATACGCTGAACTCGAATAATGCAACTCCCTTAGTCCCAGAATCATCCGCTCTGCTACGCCCAGTAGGCTGCTAGAGATACATATACCTGTGCAACAAAAATGCACAGAAGTGTAGTATGAGTACGTAAACAACGTGTAATCAATGAGTATCCCACCTAATCTCGAAGAAGTAGAGACGAGATGGTTAACTCCGACACTTACTAGAGGTCCAATGATAATAAACTATAAGCGTGAGGAAATCATGGATTTTTATAGCAGTTTTAACTCGCAAGGTGGGAAAACAGGTAAACACCTTGAACAAATATTAAGGGATTTTCAAGTTTACTTTTCATTATCTTATCCATTTATATCAAGTCATGAAAGGCAATATCCATATTTAATATTCTCAAGCAACAAATAACATGCGCAAATCACCGAGGCGACGACCCGATCCAACAGAAATATAAACTCTGCACTGCCGAGGGTCAAACGAACTGAACCATTGATGCATCTATTTAATCTGCCGAGGCGTTCAGCCTGTTCCATAAATAAACACATACCCTGCTCGCAATTCATGCATGCGACACAAGTATACATAGAGATACACACTCAATCAGTCAATTAGGAATTTATCGGGGAATATTTATCTAAATAAAACTAATTCTCCTTTAACAAATTTTAAGAAATGAAATTTAATACTTTTAGAAAATCACTTACTAATTCAATGTGATTTAAGCAATTCAAGCTATCAATGGTTTCATAAATAATCCAAGTATAACATGTTTTTGGGTCCTAACTACCCGGAGAATAGCATACTAGTAGCTACGCACGGACTCTCGTCACCTCGTGCATACGTAGCCCCCCAAAATAGGATCACACAATCAATTATTACACATATGGGGACATTTCCCTCTTATAAGGTTAGAAAGGAGACTCATACTCACTCCGAAATTCCATAAACGGCCTCCAAGCCCTCCCGACGATTCGAATTGTTGCAAAATGCTCCGAAAGTAGCCAAATAATAGCAAACTAATGAGAATATACTCAAATACTTGTTAAAAATTCAAACTATGCAAATTCCCAACTCTGCTTAGTGAAATGACCAAAATGCCCTCGGGCCCACGTGCCCGGATTCTGAAATTTCTCGAAGATATACTCTACCCATAGCATCACTAGCTAAAATATATAATTTACTCCTAATTCCATGCTCAAATTTGTGGTAAAATCCAATTTATCAAGTTTCTAGTTTTTCTTCAAAAATCCCTATTTTCCCACAATTTTCATGTCTAATTCCATGATATAATCTTGTATTTAACTTGGAAATGAGTAGGAGTAACTTACCTTAACATAGATGACAAAATCCCTTATTGAAGCTCTCCAAAAATCGACCCAAGCCATGAAAATATGAGAGAAGATGGGAAAAATTCCGACTTTAAACAACCCTTCTGCCCCAGCACTTTTCGCACCTGCGGTCTATTGACCGCTTCTGCGGTTTCGAGGTGCGGCCACTCTACCGCATTTGCGGTTATTCCAGGACCGCCTTATTTCCGCTTCTGCGACCCTTCTACCACAGATGTGGTTCCATATCTGTGGCTCTTCGACCGCATCTGCAGCCCTCCTTCACTTTGGTCCAAACCGCGTCTGCGGCTCCCCTAGCCGCATCTGCGGCTCCGCACCTGCGGTCCATTTTTTGCAGGTGCGGTTATGACAGCAACCAGCAACATTTGCCCTTCAAAATTCCATTTTTGATTCGTTAACCACCCGGAATCTACCCGAGGCCCCCGGTACCTCAACCAATACTACCAAACAATCCCAAAACACGTTATGGAATCGCTCGAGGCCTCAAATCATATCAAACCACGCTAAAACCATGAAATACACCCCGATACAAGCTTTATGAACTTTAGAACTTCAAACTTCTATTTCTGATGTTTAAACCTATCAAATCACGTTCTATTGACCTCATATTTTGCGCACAAATCATATTTGACATTACGAATCCTACTCCAACTTTAGGAAGTCCACCTCCGGTCAAACTTCTCAAAAACCTTCAAATTGCTATCTTTAGCCAAATGACTCCAAAATGACCTACGGATCTCCGAATTCACTTCTGATCATGCCCCCAACTCCACAATCACCATACGGAGCTATTCACAGTCTCGGAATCCCAAACGGACACTGATAACACTGAAATTCTCTTCAAGCCAAACTTATGAAATATCTTCTAAAATGCTAACTTTCACAATAGGCGCCGAAACATTACCGGGTTATCCAAAACCCAATCCGGGCATACTTCCAAGTCCGAAATCATCATGCGAACCTGCTGGAACCTTCAGATCCCGATTTCGAGGTCGTTTACTCAAAATTCCAATCCTAGTTCATTCTTTCAACTTTAGGCTCCTAAAATAGGAATTCTCTTCCCAAATCAACTCCGGATTTCCCGAAACTCAATTCCGACTGCGCGTGCAAGTCATAATGCTTGAAATGAGGCTGCTCGTGGCCTCAAACCGCTGAACGACGCGCTTGGACTCAAAATAAGCTGTCGGGTCGTTACATTCTCTCCCACTTAAACATACGTTCGTCCTCGAACGTGCTTGAGAACTCCACTGGAGTGGTCTGAAATTGCTGTTTAACTTCTCATGCACCTCCCCGTGCTACCACAACTCAGTTGAGCACATTAGCTCAATCGATTCTGAAGATATTCTCTTTTATTCAAGCAGATATGCCTTAAAGCCCACTGCCAACATCCGAAATTCCATGCCAGGCCAGTTTCCAACATACAATCACCATATCAATCACTACACGCTGTACTCAAACATGACTGCATAACTTTGCTGGATTCTTACCTTGCCACACTTAACCCACAAGACCACAATAATATTTTCTAATCAACTTAGCCAAAATTCAACGAATCAGATGCTCCCATTGCACCTCATGACTCACACAAGTCTTACTCTAAATCTTACAATACAGCCATGACGGATGAGATATGCAGAAATTCATAACCAACTGCCGAGTCAACAAATCATTCAGTCTATACCCCCTGACAGAACCATCACCTCATTCAGGACCAAATAACGATCTTATCTCCATAATTTACTTCATATACTCAGATTGAACTGATCCTAAATCCAAAAATCTCGCCTCACCCAGTATGAACTACTAAGGCAATAAGCCACCCCAGAGATAATCAAAAGTCTCATATGATGCCACAATGTGCAAATAGGCTACCAATTAGAATGCGATACAAAAGGAAAATGAACTCTAAAAGGGAATTTCAATTACCCCGCTCGCGAGTCATACATGCGACGCGGGCGCACATCTAACATCAGCTTTCCTCAGAAAAAAATAAGAAACAGAACACAATAAACAGATATGGGGAACTATACTGAATATCACACTGTTACGGCGTGCAACCCGATCCAAACAGCATAACCATGGCGGTGTGCCACCCGATCCACACAACATAACCATGGCGGCGTGCCACCCAATCCAAACAACATACCCATGGAGGCGTGCCACCCGATCCACACGTAGATCTCACATAAGGAGATTGCACTTCGAGCTAAATCTGCTCATTACAATAAAAATATCGAATTTCGATCGCAAGAATGCTACATGCATAATGCCATCCCTGAGGAAACACATAGTGCTATAGGCTACAAAACTTAAGCACAACTGAGGTGCGATATACAATCTGAATCTCAAGAGCCATCTGCTCATATAACATCACTTCTACGTGGATCCTCAACATATAAGCAATTTCTTAAGACTCCCCACATGTCTTTCCTCACACTTCTAGAAGTTTTAAACTCTGCCTGACACTCCCCACATGTCTTTCCTCACACTTTGCTGCCTTAAATAAACTCTATCTTCGTGGCACCTGAACCCACAATTGCTGCTAAGTTGAACCTTTTCGAAGGTCATCTTAACGAACCGTCAACATTAGAAATACTGATTCAATCCTAAACTACCACATCCTACGATATCTGACAGTTGTGTCTCCAATTCTATCTCATAATATCTTGCCCCAAAGGCGAATCGTAGAATGTCATAACACCGACAAACTTAGCACGTTCAATTAGAACAACGACATCCCATCATAGAAGAAAACTCTACAACGCTTGCAAACACCAAGTCTCATTACTTCAACCAGCCCACGTCTGACCATCTTTAGTTCGATTGTCATTCCCCTCTCTAGGAATAAATACTGAATATCTTGATTATGCACTGAATAAACCTCCCTTCAAGTCATTCACTACCCTGATACACAGGCAAACTTCATATCATCATATCAATACTGCGGAACAATTGTTCATAAGCATCATAGCAACATGTGCCTAGCCCCCAAGCTCTCAGAAGTATCGGTACTGGGCTGAAACCATAAAATATCCTTCTACGAAGCGACGATAATAATCTAATCAACTACACCGGGAGAAACATCCCGCACCACATCCGTAGTACCATTATGATTCTTCAATTCTCGATTTATAACAAGCGCTTCGCGTCGCATAAGATTGAGTAGGAATGAAACAAAGGCATAAGCCTCACATAAAATAAAATCGCACGATAAGGAATCAAGAAAGGGGGTACTCCTAATAGCCCTGCAGCCTCCCGAGGATAAGTACAGATGTCTCCGTATCGATCCGCGAGACTCTACTAGACTTGCTCATGACTCGTGAGACCCTAGGAACCTAGTTCTCTGATAACATGTTGTCACGACCCAATATCCACTAACTGTCGGGGTGGTGCCGGACACCGCTGTCAAGAAAGCCAACTTACTTAATCGGTTAAATACTCTTTTTAATACCTTTAAAATCTAGGATTTTTCCTTCCATTTTTCATAAATAAAAAATCACTACTTGAAATCAAATTAAATAATGACAATTAGTACAAATCTTTCGAAAACCATTCCCAGAACCCGGTGTCACAAGTTCATGAGCATCTACTGATAAGGAAAAATAAAATACAACATCCGTCCAAAATTCAATGGACAGGAACTAAATACAATATGCTGAAAGGGACTATACTAGCTGCGGGTTGCCTCGTATAATGCAACTCACCTAGTCACAGAATCACCCGCGCTGCTACACCCAATAAGCTGCTAGGGATACATATACCTGTGCAACAAAAATGCACAAAAGTATAGTATGAGTAATGTGTACTCAATGAGTATCCCGCCTCATCTCGAAGAAGTAGAGATGAGATGGTTAACTTCGACACTTACAAGAGGTCCAATGATAATAAACTAAAAGCGTGAGGAAATCATGGATTTTTATAGCAGTTCTAACTCACAAGGGGGGAAAACAGGTAAACATCTTTAATAAATATTAAGGGATTTTCAAGCTTACGTTTCATTATATATCAAGCCACGAAAGGCAATATCCATATTTCAAATTCTCAAGCGACAAATAACAGGCGCAAATCATACCGAGGCAACGGCCCGATCCAACATAAATGAAACTGTGCACTGCCAAGGGTCGAACTGCCCGAACCATAGATTCATGTATTTAATCTGCCGAGGCGTTCGGCCTGATCCATAAATAAACACATACCCTACTCGCGAATCATGCATGCGATGCAGGTACACATAGATACATGCTCAATCATTCAATTAGGAATTTATCAGGGAATATTTATCAAAATAAAACCAATTCTCCTTTAACAAATTTTAAAAAATGACGTTTACTCCGTTTAGAAATTCACTTACTAATTCAATGTGATTTAAGCAATTCAAGCTATCAATGGGTTCATAAATAATCCAAGTATAACATGCTTTTGGGTCCTAACTACCCGGAGAATAGCATACTAGTAGCTACGCACAGACTCTCGTCACCTCGTGCATACGTAGCCCCCACAAATAGGAGCACATAATCAATTATTACACTTATGAGGATATTTCCCTCTTACAAGGCTAGAAAGGAGACTCACCTCACTCCGAAATTCCATAAACAACCTCCAAACCTTCCCGATGATTCGAATCATTGCAAAATGCTCCGAAACTAGCCAAATAACCGCAAACTAATGAGAATATACTCAAATACTTGTTAAGAATTCAAATTATACAAATTCCCAACTCTGCTTTGTGAAATGACCAAAATGCCCTCGGCCCCACGTGCCCGGATTCTAAAATTTCTCGAAGATATACTCTACCCATAGCTTCACTATCTCAAATATATAATTTACTCCTAATTCCATGCTCAAATTCGTGGTAAAATCCAATTTATCAAGTTTCTAGGTTTTCTTCCAAAAATCCCTATTTTCCAAAATTTTCATGTCTAATTCCATGATATAATCTTGTATTTAACTTGGAAACGAGTAGGAGCAACTTACCTTAACATAGATGACGAAATCCCTTATTGAAGCACTCCAAAAATCGCCCCAAGCCACGAAAATATGAGAGAAGATGCAAAAAGTTCCAACTTTAAACAACCATTCTACCCCAACACTTTTCGCACTTGCGGTCTATTGACCGCTTCTGTGGTTCCGCAGGTGCGGCCACTCGACCGCATCTGTGGTTATTCCGGGCCCCCCTTATTTCCGCTTCTACGACCCTTGTACCACAGATGCTGTTCCGCATCTGCGGCTCCTCGACCGCATCTGCGGCCCTCCTTCACTTTGGTCCAAACCGCGTCTGCGGCTCCCCTAGCCGCGTCTGCGGATCCGCGCCTGCGGCCCATTTTTTGCAGCTGCGGTTATAACAGCAACCAGCAACCTTTTCCTTTCAAAATTCCATTTTTGATCCATTAACCACCCGGAATCCACCCGAGGCCCCCGGGACCTCAACCAAGACTACCAACCAATCCCAAAACACATTACGGACCTACTCGAGGCCTCAAATCATATCAAACCGCGCTAAAACAATGAATTACACCCCGATTCAAGCTTTATGAAATTTAGAACTTCAAACTTCTATTTTTGATGTTTAAACCTATCAAATCACATCTGATTGACCTCAAATTTTGCGCACATGTCATATTTGACATTATGAACCTACTCCAACTTTCGAAATCAGATTCCGACCCCGATATCAAAAAGTCCACCTCTGATCAAACTTCGCAAAAACCTTCAAATTGCTATCTTTAGCCAAATGGCTCCAAAATGACCTACGGACCTACGGATTCACTTATGATCGTGCGCCCAACTCCAGAATCACCATACGGAGCTATTCACAGTCTTGGAATCCCAAACGGACACCGATAACACTGAAATGCTCTTCAAGCCAAACTTCTGAAATTTCTTCTAAAATGCTAACTTTCACAATCTGCGCCCAAACATCCCTGGGTTATCCAAAACCCAATCCGGGCATACACCCAAGTCCGAAATTATCATGCGAGCCTACTGGAACCTTCAGATCCCGATTCCGAGGTCGTTTACTCAAAATTCCAATCCTAGTTTATTCTTCAACTTTAGGCTCCTAAAAGAGGAATTCTCTTCCCAAATCAACTCCGGATTTTCGAAACTCAATTTCGACCGCGCGTGCAAGTTCTAATGTCTGAAATGAGGCTGCTCGTGGTCTCAAACCGCTGAACGATGCGCTTGGACTTAAAATGACTGGTCGGGTCATTACAATAAGATCAACAATATCTTAATAAAGATTAAATCGATTAGCTATATTGTCAATTAAAAAAGACTTATTAGGAGTTATTGATTATAACAAAATTATTAATAACTCTGTATCAAAGAAACACTAGAAATATAGGTTTCAAATAAATAAATAATTTTAAAAAATAAAAAGTTAAGGCCCCTCACAAAGTTTAGCTTTAGGCCACAAAACTCATTGGGTCTCCCCTGCGAAATTTATACTGTTGCGATCGTGATAGCGCCTAACATTGCACTCGCTAGGCCAGACCCAAAATACACTAAAGGTCGTGGTGGCGCCGGACACCGCTGTCAGGCAAGCCAACTTAATTAATCGATTAACTTCTCTTTTTAATACCTTTGAAAAACTAAAACTTTTCCTTCCATTTTTTTCATAATAAAAAAGGATCACCACTTAAATTCCAAATTAAATAATAAATGATTAGTACAAATCTTTTGAAGACCAACCCATAACCCGGTGTCACAAGTGCATGAGCATCTACTAATAAGGAAAAATAAAATACAACATCCGTCCGAAATACAATGGACAGGAAATAAATACAATATGCTGAAAGGGACTGTACTAGCTGCGGGTTGCCTCGAATGATGCAACTCACCTAGTCCCAGAATCATCCGCACTGCTACGCCCAGTAGGCTGCTAGAGGTACATATACTTGTGCAACAAAAATGCACAGAAGTGTAGTATGAGTACGTAAACAACGTGTACTCAATGAGTATCCCGCCTAATCTCAAAGAAGTAGAGACGAGATGGCCAACTTCGACACTTACTACGGGTCAATTGACAATAAACTAACCATGTGAGGAAATCATGGATTTATATAGCAGTTCTAATTCACGAAGCGGGAAAACAGGTAAACATCTTCAATAAATAATCAAGGATTTTAAAGGTTTAATCTTTATTATCTTATCAATTTATATTAAGCCACAAAGAGGAATTACACGTTTAAAATGCTCAAGCGACAAATAACATGCGCAAATCACACCGAGGCGACGACCCGATCCAATAGGAATGTAAATTGTGCACTGCCGAGGGTCGAACAGCTAGAACCATAGATGCATCTATTTAATTTACCGAGGCGTTCAGCCCGTTCCATAAATAAACATATACCCTGCTCGCAAATCATGCATGCGACGCAGGTACACATAGGGATACATGCTCAATCAGTCAATTAAGAACTTATCGGGGAATATTTATCCAAATAAAACCAATTCTCCTTTAACAAATTTTAAGAAATGAAGTTTCATCGTTTTAGAAATTCACTTACTAATTTAATGTGATTTAAGCAATTCAAGCTATCAATGGGTCCATAAACAATCCAAGTATAACATGCTTTTGGGTCCTAACTACCCAGATAATACCATAATAGTGGCTACGCACGGACTCTCGTCATCTCGTGCGTACGTAGCCCTCGCAAATAGGAGCACATAATAAATTATTTTACCTATTGGGACAATTCCCTCTTACAAGGTTAGAAAGGAGATTCACCTCGATGAAGATCGAAACCGGCATTCCACGCCCTTCTGAAGACTCTACTTGATGCACCACACTCCAAAACTAGCCAATGGTTACGCAACTCCATTAATTTATGCTCAATTATTCATTAGGATCTAATTTATAGAAATTCCTAACTCAGATCGCAAAGTTGATAAAAATGCCCCTCAGGCCTATGTGCCCGGATTCTGAAAAATATTGAAAATAAATATTACCCATAACTCATATGGTTTATACCTAAAAATTCATCCAATTTTGTTCATTAATCGACCCTCAAATCAAGGATTTGCCATTTTTCAACTTTGGGGCTCAAAATCCCAATTTCTACCATCCAAATACGGATAAAAATAGAAACCAACAAAAATTATAAAGGAGAAACATAAAAATAAAGGTCAGATATTTACCCCCCTTGTTGAGACAAGAACAACGCCACAAAAATCACCTCAAACGGAACTCTAGAGATCAAGATATGCCCAAAATACTAGAATTCTCGGTTTAAAACACTGTCCAGGTGATATTCCTTCACCGCCTTCGCGGGAGACCTTCGCGTTTGCAAAGGGTAATTTTTCGCATTGACCGGTCAATCCAAAAATCCTTCTTCGCATTCGCGGAACCTCTCTCACGTTCGCGAAGAACAAATCTTCATACCAGAAACCAGCAATTCTTTCCGACATAGAAATGAGCATAACTCCCTTATACGATGTCCAAATTCGATGATTCTTTTTTATATGGCTCCATAATTATGATACGGATCTAATGGTACAATAAAAACTTAATTTGGAGCTCATTTTCTTAATATGGTACCCTTTATGTCCAAAGAAACGATGTTAAAACATCAAATAAGAGCGAGATACAACCGGAAACACACCCGAGGCCCTAGGGACCCGAACCAATCATACCAACCAGTCCCAAAACACATTACGGACTTGCTCGAGGCATCAAATCATATCAAATAACGCTAAAACCACGAATTGACCTCCAATAGCTTTATGAACTTTAGAATTTCAAACTTCTATGTTCGATGTTTAAACCTATCAAATCACGTCTGATTGACTTCAAATTTTGCACACAAGTCATATTCGACATTACGAACTTACTCCAACTTTCGGAATTATAATTCGACCCCGATATCAAAAAGTCAAACTCTCCGTCAAACTCTCCGTCAAACTTCTTAAAAACCTTCAAATTTCTATCTTTAGCCAAATGGCTCCAAAATGACCTACGCACCTCTGAATGCACTTCCGATCGCGCTCCCAACTCCTGAATCACCATACGGAGCTATTCCTAGACTCGAAATCCCAAACAGACATCGATAACACTAAAATGCACTTCAAGCAAAACTTAAAAAATTTATTCCAAAATGCTAACATCTACAATAGGCGCCAAAATACTCCTGGATTATCCAAAACCCAATCCGAACATACGCTCAAGTCTGAAATTATCATACAAACCTGCTGGAACCTTCAGATCCTGATTTCGAGGTAGTTTACTCAAAATTCCAATCCTAGTTCATTCTTTCAACTTTAAGCTTCCAAAATAAGAATTCTCTTTCCAAATCAACTCTGGACTTCCTCAAATTCAATTCCGACCATGTGTACAAGTTATAATACCTGAAATGAAGTTGTTCATCACCTCAGACTGCTGAACGGAGCGCTAGTACTCAAAACGACCGGTCGGTTCATTCCATTCTCTCCCACTTAAACATACGTTCATCCTCGAACGTGCTGAGAACTTCTCTGGAGTGGTCTAAAATCGCTGTCTAACTTCTCATGTACCTTCCCGTGCTACCACAACTCAGTTGAGCATATTAGCTCGATTAATTCCGAAGATATTCCCTTTTATTCAACCAAATAAGCCTTAGAGCCTAATTCCAACATCCGGAATTCTATGCCCGACATGTTTCCAACATATGATCACCATATCAATTACTACACGGTGTACCCAACCATGACTGCATACCTTAGCTGAATTCACGCCTTGTATCACTTTACTCACCAGACCCCAATAACATTTTCTAATCAACTTAGTCAAAATCCTACTAATATGATGCTCCCATTGAACCCCATGACAGACATAGGCCTTACTCCAACTCTTACAATACCGCCATGACGGGAGAGATGTGCAAAAATTTATAACCAACTGAGGAATCAACAATTCATTGGGTCTATACTCCTGTCAAGAACCATAACTACATTCTGGGCCGAATAATGGCCTTAGCTCCTTAATGTACTTCATATACTCGGATTGCACGGATCTTAAAACCAATAGTCTCGTCTCACCCAGTACGAACTACTCAAGCAATATGCCACCCCGGAAATGATCAAAAGACTCAATTGATGCCATAATGTGCCAATAGGCTACCGATTCGAATGCGATACAAGGAAGAAGAAAAGTGAACTATGAAAAGGAGATCCAATTATCCCGCCCGCGAATCATACCTGCAACGCGGGAAACATACTAAACAGACACCCCGCTCGCGAATCATACATGCGACGCAGGCTCACAGCTAATACGATCTTTCCTCGGAAAAATAGGAAACGAAACACATAAAGGCAGATTAGGGAACTATACTCAGTATAATACTATTGCGGCACGCAACACGATCCAAATAACATACCCATGGCGGTGTGCCACCCGATCTACACATAGATCTCACATAAGGAGATGCACGTCGAGCTAAATTTGCTTATTACAATAAAATACCGAATTTCGGTCACAAGCACGCTAGGTGCATAATACCATCCCTGAGGGAGCAAATAGCGCTATAGGCTACAAAATTCAAGCGCAACTGAGGTGCGATATACAATTTGAATCTCAAGAGCCATTTTGCTCATATAACATCATTTCTACGCGGATCCTCATCACATAAGCAATTCACCAAGACGTCTCACAACTTGCACAATGCAATATATCATTACATGAAATTGCTAACGACCATATAACACCACGACCATTCTTCCATAAGGAGCACTTTGCTGAAATGAACATAATTGGCCTGCTATAAAGCCCTGTTCACATCTAACTCAATCCACTGATCTCAAGCCGATTTCTGATTGCACCAACTAGGCTAATAACCTTTCAAAGGTCCATAGTAACTCCCTTTTCATCATAATACATATGAACAACCGTCGTAACTAGAGCAAACCTCCTCAGTTAATAACCCAATAAACAAAGTGCCCTCCAGGCATAAATTCTCATATTAATGATATTACCACAATTCCGCATACTTGGTTTAGATCTTTAATCAATCAAGTGGTTGCGTGCCACATTTATGCAATCTTCCTGTGAAACACACTCCCATAATCTACCATAACAATTAACTGGGTCTTACCTCCAACCCACCGACTGCACTAACGCTGAAAAGCGATCAAGAATCATTAACCATGATACAAGCCCTCTTTACAAAACACCAATCTCAGGTGACGCTGAAGACAATCCCAACTTACTTTAAACACCGAAACTCCTTTCCTACTCATCCGAGCTTGCGGCATCTTTGTCCACACCGAACTGCAACTTTGATTCTCATTTCAAATTTCATATTACTCGCTACTCCCGATATGCCCATGAACAGTGGGACACGATTCTTCATCATAATTCCAGAATTGTTAATAGATTAATACTTTATCACATCAAAGCTTTTCACTGAACTCACTTTAGGAGAATCACAGCAACACACAGGCGAATACTCATAACCGTAGAACATGCAAAGATCTAAGTAGTGGTCTAAGCCACCATAGCCCTTCCGGAATCTACTTCCACATAACAAGCCATAACATAAGAATGCTTCTGAATAATATCAATTACGGCAGCTGACAAGCCTCGTACGCACCGCCACAGATCACTTACATAACTTAATCTCGCTGAAAGAGCTGATATCTATCGCCAATATGCCAACTAAATTATGGCTAACCAATCTATCTTCTTTCGCTCCACCCCAATTACCTTAGAAATAATACTAATTCCATCCAACACATAACATACTCCACCTGCACTCATCTCGTGACCTTGAATTACGATACCATGTTGTCTCAAATCCCACAAACTGATTCATATCTCTCAAATGCTATACCGCAAGTTAACATATCATAGAACATTCTGGGCACTTCCTCTTAAGCTGCTAACAAGCTTGATTATTTTACCCGTAATTATACGCTCGAAATAGGCATCACACCTCATCTCGTGAATTTACCATGATCGTTGTTGAGAGCCTCCCGCTCTGACTTGGCCCCGAATATAATTAACTCCATGAGTCTCCAATCACACAGGTACCCCCCTTGGTAAAGAACCCGCCAAATAACTTCCCTTGGAACCCGCATCTACACAAAGTAAAATCCTAAATCTTTCCCCCAAGTCTGAGCATGATCCAATAAGGCCAACGATAGCCCACCTTTAATAATTCCTTTGCCCATATTACCACTTATGGTATTTCCCCGTAGCTGAAATAGCCCAACAATATGCTAATAACCTGAAACCTCGCGAGCAGTTAACTCTGCAACCCCATCATAAGAGGTGGGACTCTCCCACTTAGCTTGAAGACATTATTTCACAAAACCCCATTCTTTTATACTCTGATTCGCCCACTACATTTGCATGACCGATCTCTTTGCTACATAACCGATAAAATTCTTCATAGAAGCCTCGCCAACCACGTGACTGCTAACCTGCTCACTTGGGTAACCCACCTATAGAAGGCTCTCCTCGGCATCTTCCCACACTGCTACACAGGGTACAATTACTATGACATCAATGACCCTCCCTGAGTCTGAGCTCACTCTCCAGTTGCACAGGTCCATTTACCGCTCGTGGACATCATTTAAATGTGCGATAACATCCTTCCAATTCAAATTTATGCTGCATCCTTCTTCATTTAAGTGGCTCGTTTTTGTCATATTAAATCTCCTGCCGCACCAGAATCCCCACTTCAAATTAGATCCGTAGACCCCAATAGCCAAGCGCCACTATTCTCAAATCGCTCTAAACTTCCCTTAAGGCGCATAGTCATCCTACTACTAAGCCCTATACAGCTCCGCCACTCTCCCACTTTGGGTAAACTCGCTCCTTTGATCAACTGCTCGACCTATGCTTCTTGTACCTGGCCCTTTAGAAGTTCAAAACTCCGTCTGACACTCCCCACATGTTTTCTCATCTTTTGCTGCTCAGTTGTTGCCTTAATAAAATTTATCTTCATAGAACTTGAATCGACAATTTGCTACTAACTCCAAACCATTCTGAAGGTCATCTTTCTCGAACCGTCAACATTTGAAATACTGATTCAATCCTAAACCACCACATCCCGCGATGCCTGATGATTGTATCTTTGATACTATTTCACAATATCTTGCCTTAAAGGCGAGTTGTAGAGGATCATAACACCGATAAAATTAATACGTCCAATTAGGACAACAACACCCTAATATAGAGGAGAACTCCACCACGCTTGCAATTACCACGTTTTATTACTTCCACCAGTCCACATCTGACCATCCTTAGTTCGATTGTCTTTCCCCCTCCCGGGAATAAAATACTAAAGCTCTTAATTATGCACTGAGTAAATTTCCCTTGAAGTCATTCACTGCCCCGACACGTGGGCAAAACTTCCAACCATTATAGCAATACCGCGGAACAATTGTTCATAAGCATCATGGAATTTTGTGCCTAGCCCCAGAGCCCTCAGAAGTACTACGACTGGGCTTAAACCATCAAAGGTCCTTCTACAACGTGACGATAATAATCCGATTAGCTATACCGGGAGGAACATCCCGTACCACATTTTTAGTCCCGTTACAATCCTTTGATTTTCGATTTACAACAAGTGCTTGCGTAAGATTAAGTAGGAATAAATCAAAGGCATAAGCCTCAAAGGAATTGAACCACACGATAAGGAAATCAATAAGGGAAGTACTCATAATAGCCCAGTAGCCTCCCGAGTATAAGTACAGATGTCTCCGTAAAAATTCGTGAGACTCTACTAGACTTGCTCATGACTCATGAGACCTACGGGAACCTAGTGCTCTGATGCCATGTTGTCATGACCCAAAATCCACTAAGGGTCGTGGTGGCGCCGGACACCTCTGTCAGGCAAGCCAACTCAATTAATCGATTAACTTCTCTTTTTAATACCTTTGAAAAACTAAGACTTTACCTTCCATTTTTTTCATAATATAAAAGGATCACCACTTAAATTCCGAATTAAATAATAAACGATTAGTACAAATCTTTTGAAGACAATCCCAGAACCCGGTGTCACAAGTGCATGAGCATCTACTGATAAGGAAAAATAAAATACACCATCCGAAATACGATGGACAGGAAATAAATACAATATGCTGAAAGGGACTATACTAGTTGCGGGTCGCCTCGAATGATGCAACTCACCTAGTCCCAAAATCATCTGCGCTGCTACGCCCAGTAGGCTGCTAGAGGTGCATATACCTGTGCAACAAAAATGCATAGAAGTGTAGTATGAGTATGTAAACAATGTGTACTCAATGAGTATCCCGCCTAATCTTGAAGAAGTAGAGACGAGATGGTTAACTTCGACACTTACTAGGGGTCAATCGACAATATACTAACCATGTGAGGAAATCATGGATTTATACAGCAGTTCTAATTCATGAAGCCGGAAAATAGGTAAACACCTTCAACAAATAATCAAGGATTTTCAAGGCTTAATCTTTATTATCTTAACAATTTATATCAAGCAACGAAGGTAAATCTCACGTTTAAAATTCTCAAGCGACAAATAACATACGCAAATCACACCGATGAGACGGCCCAATCCAACAGGAATGTAAATTGTGCACTGCCGAGGGTCGAACGGCCCAAACCATAGATGCATCTATTTAATCTACCGAGGCGTTCGGCCCGTTCCATAAATAAACACATACCCAACTCGCGAATCATGCATGCGACGCAGGTACACATAGGGATGCTTGCTCAATCAGTCAATTAAAAACTTATCAGGGAATGTTTATCCAAATAAGAACAATTCTCCTTTAACAAATTTTAAGAAATAAAGTTTAATCATTTTAGAAATTCACTTACTAATTCAATGTGATTTAAGCAACTGAAGCTATCAATGGGTTCGTAAACAAATCAAGTATAACATGTTTTTGCGTCCTAACTACCCGAATAATAGCATAATAGTAGCTACGCAGGGACTCTCGTTACCTCGTGCATACGTAGCCCCCGCAAATAGGAGCACATAATTAATTATTTCACCTATGGGGACAATTCCCTCTTACAAGGTTAGAAAGGAGACTCACCCCGCTCCGAATATCCAAACCGGCATTCCACGCCCTTCCAAAGACTCTAATTGATGCACCACACTCCAAAACTAGCCAATGGTTACGTAAATCCATTAACTTATGCTCTATTATTCATTACAATCTAATTTATAGAAATTCCTAACTCCGATCGCAAAGTTGATAAAAATGCCCCTCGGGCCCATGTGCCCGAATTCTGAAAATTATTGAAAATAAATGTTACCCATAACTCATATGGTTTATAACCAGAAATTCATCCAATTTCGTCCATGAATCGACCCTCAAATCAAGGATTTACCATTTTTCAACTTTGGGGATCAAAATCCCAATTTCTACCATCCAAACACGGATAAAAATAGAAACCAACAGAAATTATCAAGGAGAAACATCAAAATAAAGGTCAGATATATACCCCCTTGTTTAGACGAGAAACGCCGCAAATATCACCTCAAACGGAGATCTAGAAATCAAGATATGCCTAAAATACTAAAATTCTCGATTTAAAACACTGTCCAGGCGGATATTCCTTCATCGCCTTCACGGGAGACCTTCGCGTTTGTGAAGGGTAATTTTTCGCATTGACAGGTCTACCCAAAAATCCTTCTTCGCGTTCGTAGAACCTCTATCGCATTCGCAAAGAACAAATCTTCATACCAGAAACCAGCAATTCTTTTCGACACGGAAATGAGCATAACTCCCTCATACGATGTCCAAATTCCACGATTCTTTTTGCTATGGCTCCATAATTATGATACAGATCTAATTCCATAATAAAAACCTAATTTGGAGCTCGTTTGATTAATATGGTACCCTTTATGTCCAAAGAAACGATGTTGAAACATCAAATAAGAGCGAGATACAACCCGAAACACACCCGAGGCCCCCGGGACCCAAACCAATCATACCAACCAGTCCCAAAACACATTACAGACTTGCGCGAGGCATCGAATCATATCAAGCAATGCTAAAACCATGAATCGACCTCCAATCTAAGCTTTATGAACTTTAGAATTTCAAACATCTACTTTCGATGTTTAAACCTATCAAATCACGACCGATTGACTTCTAATTTTGCACACAAGTCATATTCGACATTACGGACTTACTCCAATTTCGAAATCAGAATTTAACCCCGATATCAAAAAGTCAAACTCTCGGTCAAATTTCTCAAAAACCTTCAAATTTCTATCTTTAGCCAAATGGCTCCAAAATGACCTAGGGACCTCTGAATTCACTTCCGATCGCGCTCCCAAGTCCAGTATCACCATACGGAGCTATTCCCTTACTCGGAATCCTAAACGGACATCGATAACACTTAAATGCACTTCAAGCCAAACTTAAAAAATTTCTTCCAAAATGCTAACTTCCACAATAGGCGCCAAAATGCTCCCGAGTTATCCAAAACCCAATCCGGGCATACGCCCAAGTCTGAAATCATCATACGAACCTGCTAGAACCTTCAGATCCCAATTCTGAGGTAGTTTACTCCAAATTCCAATCCTAGTTCATTCTTTCAACTTTAAGCTTCCAAAATAAAAATTCTCTTTCCAAATCAACTCTGGACTTCCCGAAATTCAATTCCGACAACGCGTACAAGTCATGATAGATGAATGAAGCTGTTCATGGCCTCTGACTGCTGAACGGAGTACTAGTACTCAAAATGGTCGGTCGGGTCATTAGAGTAGAAAAGTGAAAGGGACGCTAGGGCCTGCGGACGCCAAAGGGACTACCTTGGGTCTCCTAGATGAATATGTGTAACCGACTTCTCAATCAGCACTACCAGCTCCAAAATCTGCACAGAAAGTGCAGAGTACAGTGTCAGTACAACCGACCCCATGTACTAATAAGTACCGAGCCTAACCTTGACGAGGTAATGACGAGGCTACGTCGGGGCAATTTCATTATAACCTGTATAAAATATATAATAAAGCAAAAAAGAAGTACGGGACAAAATGAAACAGTAACTTATAGCAAAAATAGATACAGAACTCAAATATCTTATCAGTACCCAGCTATAACCAATCCTTAGGTGATATATAAAGCTACATAATAAATTCATAGCAGAAGAAGGACATAAACAATAAACTGATGCGGCGCACATCCCGATTCCACCATATAAACAGTAACAATATGAATATTCACCCTTATTACTCTCTCATATTGCGCCTTGCAACCCGATCCCACCGTACAAAAAAAATCCACCCTTATTACTCCTCAATATATCACCTTTTATTCCTCCTATTGCGGCGCGCAATAGTCACGACCCCAGTTCACCCTCCATGAACATGTCGTGATGGCACCTAGTCCCTATGACTAGGTAAGCCTAACAATGCGGAAGATAAACCAAAATTTGCGGAAGAAAATAAATAAAACTGAACTGGTAAAAATAAACAGGGTTTAAGGTGTCGCTAGGCACATACCACAACAATTCTCAAAGCCAACAAACTCCCCAAAACCCGAAAACTCACAAATCACAAGCTAAGGGATACATAAGAGGCTTTGACTCAAGAATATCCATACAAAGGAGAAAAATACTGGATGAGCTATACATATTACAAAAAAGCTGGAAAGGGACTCCTCGGTCTGTGGACGTAGCAGATATACCTTGAAGTCTATACCGATACACCTCCTTCCAAGGCTGTCAGAACTGAACGGGAGTACCTGTATCTGCACAAAAAAATGTGCAGATGAGTAGTATGTGTACACCACGGCAGTGCCCAGTAAGTATCAAGACTAACCTCGGGGAGTAGTGACGAGGGACAATCAAGGCACCTACCAGTCAAAAAACAGTATAATCATAGGAATAATTGTAACGACATATAAATATGTAAGACTGCATGAATGACCAAGAATTCTACAATTCACAATAAGAGATGACTACAATAGTTAATAACGAGAATATAATAAACTATGATGCAAAACGACGGAAAAATCGCAACAACATAGCAAGGGGACAAACAAGTTGATAACTCATATCCTACAATGATGTTCACAAAAGGTCTTATTTAACTCTTTCCAAAATTTCACCAAGTCTCGGAAATCCACAGCTCGTAAAAAGACCCAGCATCTGAAATCTAACAATTGGCATCCCCGTGCCCTATCAATCCCATGGTCATGCTAACCACTAACTGGCCAACTAGGGCCACTCTCACAAATATAATGGATAAAAGAGGGCGTACCTCCATCCTTAACAAAACAGGAGGAATTCACCTCTAATAGGAGTGTTCAGCTACGTGTATGCATGTGCAAGTGTTTCTAACAAAATTCTACTGGCTAGCAAACATGAAAAGGAGAACGGTCCGCACGTACGATGTTCCGTCACAACTCCCAACGGTAACTCTCATACAGGTAAACAACCCACAATCACAATATAAAACAAATAGGAATGCCTCAACAGGCCGTCACAACTCTATACAATCAATCCATGACGTAGCCCTCCTAATTTCGCCACGTGTGCAATAAATAATATAATAGGCACCACTTTATTTCGCCACACGGGCATAACAATGTCCCCACTTTATTCTGCCACATGCGCAACCCATATATAAGCATATAACATATCCCGCCTTATTACGCTGCATGTGCAAAACATCAATAACAATAACAGCACGACAAAGACCTCGTGTAACCTTTCAATAACTACCTTACGGTAGAAACCTCGTGCAACACAATATCAACAACCGCATGGCAGAAACCTCGTGCATCACAATATCAACAATCGCACGGCAGAAACCTCGTGCATAATAATATCAACAATAGCACAGTAGAGACCTCGTGCATCACAATCTCAAGTACAACACAACAAACGACGATATATATATATATAGGAACAAAGCAAGACGGTATAACTAACTCATAAGGAATAATCGTAACAGAGAAATACTAAGCGCAATAAGAACAACTTAATAAGGGAATACGAAACAACGATTTCATAATACTCGGTTCAAGAACAAGGAAGTTAACATGAATCAAATAATTACAATTAAGAAAATATCAACTAAACATGGGATATCTAACTCCTTCCCAATTAAGACCAATTATTTACACGAGAGATAGAATTGAGGCTTTCCAAATAAAGACAAGCAGTTAGGAAAGATAATGTGACTATAGAAGGGTAAATTCTACAGTTGAACAAGTAAAAGTCAATTAGGCAACAAGAATAACCAAAAAGGGTAAATAATTTCCAAGTAAGTCATGTAGAGGTGAAACATATAACAGGGAACTCAATCGTATAAAGAACAACTTCATATTCGATGATTACAAGGATCTAAGAGCCTAAAGGATCAATTTACCACAAATAAATCCGAACACGCACTCGTCACCTTGCATACAAGGAATACAATCAACATAGAAGACTCAAATCCTAAGGGGAAGTCCCCCACACAAGGTTATGCAAGATACTTACCTCAGACCGGCTAAAATCAACTAGCAACCACGTTGTTGCCACGAGTTCTCAACTTCAAATGGACCAAATCTATTCAATTAAATCACACATTGTAATTAACATCTCAAGCAACTGATTCTATTATTAAATTCAAAGCTAAAGCGTAAATTTAGGTAAAATGAACAAAACGCCCCTCAGGCCAACGTCTCGGAACCGGATAAATTTAACATTTTCAGAACCCTCGTACTCTCACGAGTCTATCCATACAAAAATCTCCCAAATCGGAGGTCAAATTCCCCCCAAAATCCCATGGTTAGGTCTAAGAATTTTCCCCAATTTCATTCCAAAATCCGAAATTAAAGGTTGAATTTAAGATTAGATTAGTCGGTATTAGTCATAGAAGAGTAGAGAATCGTTACCCAATCGTTGCCTCTGAAAAACCCTTGAAAATTTCCTCAAATCCGAGCTCTCTAGCTTGAGTTTTGTTAAAAATGGCTAAGCCCTCGTTTTGAAATGTTTATATCTGCCCAGGCCTTTTGTCAATCGTGAATGCATAGATGGGCTCGCGTTCGCGGAGAAGGAAAATGTAAGTGACTGAGGTTACCCTTTGCGATGGCAAAGGCAAGGATGCGAACGCGAAGGTCTAGGCTGAAGACTTACGCAAACGCGACGTGGACCACGCGAATCCGTGGAAGAAAACAGGAGCGGTCCAGAAGTGGGCCTACGCGAATGCGTTGGCAAGGACGCAAATGCGGAAGAGGAGAAGGCTGGGCTTCACGAACGCGGGTTAGGGGGATGCGAACACGGTGAATGGAGAGGCAGAGCTTCGCGAACGCGAGGCTCTAAATACGAACGCGTAGAAGGATTTTCCAGGTGGCCAAGATAAGCCTTCGCGAACGCAATGGCCAGATCGCGAACGCGAAGAAGGAGTACCAGAAGCAGCAACATCAGTTTAAAAACAAGGGGAAATTACCCGTAGCCCATCCGAAACACACCCGAGGTCCCCCTGGAACCCCGTCTAACCACACACACAAGACATATAACCTAACATGGACTCGCTCGAAGTCCCAAATCACATAAGACAACATCGAAATGATGAATTAAACCAAAAATCAAGCTTATGAACTTCGAAATCTTCAAAAATACGCTTTCGATCAAAAACCTAACCAAACCACGTCTGAATGACCTGAAATTTTGCACACACATCTCAAATGCCAGGACGGAGCTACTGCAGCTTCCGGAATTCCATTCCGACCCTCAGATCAAAATCTCACTATTGGACTGGAACTTCAAAAATTCAAACTTTAGCATTTCAAATCTAAATTAGCTACTGACCTTCAAAACACTTTCCAAACACGCTCCCAACCCCGAAATCACCTAACGGAGCTAACAGAACCATCAGATTCCCATTCCGAGGTCTTCTTCACACTGTTCCGACAACAGACCACTTTCCAACACTTAAGCTCTCACTTATGGACTAAGTGTCCCAAAACTCTCCTAAAAACCCAACACCGAACGTCCCGGCAAACCAAAATAGCAGAAATGAACTTAGGGGAAGAAATTAATAGGGGATATGGGCGTGAACTCTGAAAATGGCCTGTCGGTTCGTTACATCCTCCCACACATAAACATTCGTTCGTCCTCGAACGAGCATAGAGAACATACCCGAAGTCTTCAAGTCTATGAGCGCGCACTTCCAACATACACCCCTGTGTGATCCCACGTCACTCCAATCCACATAAGCATGACAACACCATCTCAACTGAAATTTAGCCTTTCTACAATACCACTAAGCGTACAAGCTAGAATTCTTACCTTCCATCTATTTCCAAAAGACTCGATTCTTTTTCCATATTCGGTACTAGTCTCAACCAGCTAATTCAATACTAGCCAACACACACAGGGTACAACCACACAACATGACACCCCACACATAGTTCCACAATAACATTTCTGATAGCAATACTTGCCTGAGATCAAATCCGTACCGGCCATAAGCCTCATCTTCACAGGAACTCTTTTCAAACCTCCACAATATAGGCGATGATCCAATAACCACGAAAACCACATAACAAAACACCTGAATAACCAGATCTCAGCCAACACCAACGGGTGCACACCCCACAACTAAGACTCAAGAAGCGTAGAACGAAAGTGAATGAATATGGGAAGGGAAAACACATAAGGGAGCAAACAAACAAATCAAACTAGCACAAATTATTCTACAACACAAATCTACAAGGACATCTAACAAGAAAGAAAGAAAGTATATAAAGGACTTACAAGGATCTTATACTGATATAACTCTCACCGCAGTACACAACCCGGTCTCAACATATCAAACCACCTGAAATCACGAGGGTCACGCCCTCAACACTGAATCACAAGTAGGGCACACATCAACCCATCTAGAGACTCTCACTAGATCAATACTTTCTATAATTTACAATACAGACTAGCTCCCACACTGGTGGAGCATAGAAATCACAGCTCGTAACTAAGAATGCTCAGAAGTCACATCAAGCCTACCAAAACAGACAACAAGAAAAAAATACTACTAGCCTCATAACTCTTGACAACGGCTAGAAACAGACGATAGACACGGCTATGACTCATGAAACCTCCCAACAGGATAATCACATAGACAGAGTGAAAATCATGAAGTGCTCCCATAAATGGAACAACAAACAAGGAAACTTGCCCCGATAAGCAAAACTATGATAAACTATAGATAGTGGCCTCTATAATAAACTAAACTCGTACCTGAATGACATTAGCTAGCGCACCGGTCTCAAACCTACTATATAAAACACATCAACGAGTCGGGCCTCCCCCTCTTAGGTGCCCTCTACTTGCCTGAATACCTCACCGGGACACACCGGTCTGAAGTCTGGGACAATCTCTCATCATGTGGCTAGTATCTCCACACTCAAAGTACCATCTCTGCTAACGAGGTGGTGGGAACTGTGCGATACGGGTACTCTGAGACCCATGGACACTTGAATGACCATGCATAGCCTGAAGCGCGAACTGAACTGGCTGACCCGCAAAACCTCTATCATGACGTACCTTGCCTCTAAAATAAGGACCAGTATATCTCACCGGTCTATGAGGCCTCCTCGCCTCCTCAAACTCTCTCTCCTGATTGTGTCTGCTCTCACTCTCATGACCCTGTCTGCCCTCTCTCTCTCTAGCATGCATACCCTCTATCCTCCTAGCAATGTTCACCACCTGCTGATATGGAATATCCATCTCTAACTCACGAGCCATACTGGATCTGATACTGGGAATAAGCCCCTTAATGAACTAGTGAACCTTCTCGCAAACAATAGATACCAAGGCTGAGGCATGTCTAGCCAAACTGGTGTATCAGACAGCATACTCCGAGACGGTCATAGCACCCTAACGCAAATACTCAAACTCCGCGTGCCATGCATCCCTGAGGATCTAAGGAACAAACTCTCTTAGGAACATATCTGAAAACTGAGTCCAAGTCAGTGAAGCTGCCTCGTCTGGACTATCTAACTTATAGGTGCGCCACCAATCATAGGCGGCTCCTCGAAGCTGGAAAGTAGTGAAAGACACCCTGCTCGATTTAGAGATACCCATAGTACGGAGAATGCGATAACACTCATCAAGAAATCCCAGGGCATCCTCCAATGCTAAACCACTGAACTCAGGAGGCTTCTACATCTTAAATCTCTCAAGTCCCACCTGCTCCTGCTCGGAAGCTGCTGCCATGCCCTCGGGCTGAACTGGTGCTGCAGGCAGCGCAAGAATAATCTCAGGAACCTGCTCAAGAAGTTCTCACTGCACAGGAGTGGGGGCGACGGGAGTCTTTGCTCCTCCCCCAGTCTGGGATGTGGTTGCGGCAAGGGGAAGCAATCCTGCCTGAGCGAAAGTGGTGTACATACTCATGAACTGCGCCAAAGTCTCCTGAAAGGCTGGAGTAGCAGTAGTTGTAGGCGTGTAAGATGCCTGGACTCCGGCTGGATCTGATAGTGGTACCTCGGCAGCCGCTCAAGTAGGTGCTCTCACTGCACCACGTACGCGTCCTCTAACTCTACCCCGGCCTCGACCTCCGACGACTGCAGCAAGGGGCGCGAGTGCCTGATCACCTTGGGTAGTACGTGTCCTCACCATCTGTGAGAGAGTAGTAGACAGAGGTTTAGGATTGTGGATGTCAGAAATCTCGCACGATAGGGAAATCAAATGAAGTGGAAATTTTCCTAACGGTTACATAGCCTCTCGCAGATAAGTACAGACGTCTCCGTACCGATCCACGAGACTCTAATAAACCAGCTTGTGATTTGTGACTCCTATGAACCTAGAGCTCTGATACCAACTTGTCATGATCCTAGTTCACCCTCCATAAATATGTCGTGATGGCACCTAGTCCCTATGACTAGGTAAGCCTAACAATGTGGAAGATAAACCAAAATTTGCAGAAGAAAATAAATACAACTGAACTGGTAAAAATAAACAAGGTTTAAGGTGCTGCTCGGCACATACCACAACAATTCTCAAAGGCAACAAACTCCCCAAAACCCGGAAACACACAAATCACAAGCTAAGGGATACATAAGAGGCTCTGACTCAAGAATATCTATACAAAGGAGAAAAATACTGGAAGAACTATACTTATTACAGAAAAGCTGGAAAGGGACTCCTCGGTCTGTGGACGTAGCAGATATACCTTGAAGTCTCTACCGATACGCCTCCTTCCAAGGCTGTCAGAACTGAACAGGAGTACCTGTATTTGCACAACAAAATGTGCAGAAGAGTAGTATGAGCACACCACGGCGGTGCCCAGTAAGTATTAAGACTAACCTCGGTGGAGTAGTGACGAGGGACAGTCAAGGCACCTACCGGTCAAGAAACAGTATAATCATAGGAATAATTGTAATGACATATAAATATGTAAGACTGCATGAAAGACCAAGAAAGCTACAATTCACAATAAGGGATGAATACAACAGTTAACAACGAGAATATAATAAACTATGATGCAAAACGACGGCAGAATCGCAACCCAAATCCTAAGGTCACAACACCGCAAGGGGACAAACTAGTCGATAACTCATATCCTACAATGATGTTCACAAAAGGTCTTATTTAACTCTTTCCACAATTTCACCAAGTCTCAAACATCCACAGCTCGTAAAAAGACCCAGCATCTGAAATATAACAATTGGCATCTCGTGCCCCATCAATCTCATGGTCATGCTGACCACTAACAGGCCAACTAGGGCCACTCTCACAAATAGAATGGATAAACGAGGGCATACCTCCATCCTTAACAAAACAGGAGGAATTCAGCTCTAATAGGAGTGTTCAGCTACGTGTATGCATGTACAAGTATTTCTAATCAAATTCTACCAGCTAGCAAACATGAAAAGGATAACGGTCTGAGCGTACGATGTTCCCTCACAACTCCCAAGCGGTAATGCTCATACAGGTAAACAACCTACAAACAAAATATAAAACAAATAAAAATGCCTCAACAGGCCATCACAACTCTATACAATCAATCCTTGACGTAGCCCCCTTATTTCGCCATGTGTGCAATAAATAATATAATAGGCACCGCCTTATTTTGCCTCACGTGCGTAACAATATCCCCACCTTATTCCGCTACATGCGCAACCCACATATAAGTATATAACATATCCTGCCTTATTACGCCACATGTGCAAAACATCAATAACAACAATAGCACGGCAAAGACCTCGTGCAACATTTCAACACAACTGCATGGCAGAAACCTTATGCATCACAATATCAACAACTACACGGCAGAAACCTCGTGCATCGCAATATCAACAACCTCATGACAGAAACCTCGTACATCACAATATCAACAACCGCACGACAAAGACCTCGTGCATCACAATCTCAAGTAGAACATAACAAATGACAATATATCTATCTCTCTCTATATATATATAGATAGATATAGGAACAAAGCAAGAGAATCAACTTAAGGAATTCCGTTCACCAAAAGACGGTA
Organism: Nicotiana glauca; assembly: GCA_026770625.1. NCBI lineage: Eukaryota > Viridiplantae > Streptophyta > Magnoliopsida > Solanales > Solanaceae > Nicotiana > Nicotiana glauca. The sequence goes on from MU783517.1 coordinate 59,502, forward strand.
TAATTAACTCATAAGGAATAACCATAACAGAAAATACTAAGCGAAATAAGAACAACTCAACAAGGGAGAAATAATACGAAACAACGATTTCATAATACTCGGTTCAACGATAAGAAAGTTAATATGTATCAAATAATTACAATTAAGAAAATATCAACTAAACATGGGATATCTAACTCCTTCCCAATTAAGAACAATTATTTACACGAGAGATATAAATGAGGCTTTCCAAATAAAGACAAGCAGTTAGGAATGATAATGTGACTATAGAAGGGTAAATGTCTACAGTTGAACAAATAAAAGTCAATAAGGCAACAAGAATAACCAAAAAGGGCAAATAATTTCCAAGTAAGTCATGTAGAGGTGAAACATATAACAGGGAACTCAATCGTATCAAGAACAACTTCATATTCGATGATTACAAGGATCTAAGAGCCTAAAGGATCAATTTACCACAAATAAATCCGAACACGCACTCGTCACCTTGCATACAAGGAATACAATCAACATAGAAGACTCAAATCCTAAGGGGAAGTCCCCCATACAAGGTTAGGCAAGATACTTACCTCAGACCGGTAAAATCAACTAGCAACCACGTTCTTGCCACGAGTTCTCGACTTCAAATGGCTCAAATCTATTCAATTAAATCACACATTGTAATTAACATCTCAAGCAACTGATTCTATTATTAAATTCAAAGCTAAAGCGCGAATTTAGGTAAAATGACCAAAATGCCCCTCAGTCCAATGTCTCGGAATCGAATGAATTTAACATTTTCAGAACCCTCGTACTCTCACGAGTCTAACCATACAAAAATCTCCCAAATCGGAGGTCGAATTCCCCCTCAAAACCCCACGGTTAGGTCTAAGAACTTTTCCCCAATTTCATTCCAAAATCCGAAATTAAAGGTTGAATTTAAGATTAGATTAGTGGGTATTAGTCATAGAAGAATAGAGAATCGTTACCCAATCATTGCCTATGAAAAACGCTCGAAAATTCCCTCAAATTCGAGCTCTCTAGCTTGAGTTTTGTTAAAAATGGCTAAGCCCTCGTTTTGAAATGTTTATATCTGCCCAGGCCTTTCGTTCATCGCGAACGCGTAGATGGGTTCGCGTTCGCGGAGAAGGAAAATGTAAGTGACTGAGGTTACCCTTCGTGATCGCGAAGGCAAGGATGCGAACGCGAAGGTCTGGGCCAAAGGCTTATGTGAACGCGACGTGGACCATGCGAATGCGTGGAAGACAATAGGAGGGGTCCAGAAGTGGGCCTACACGAACGCGTTGGCAAGGACTCGAACGCGGAAGAGGAGAAGGCTGGGCTACACGAACGCGGGGTAGAGGGACGCGAACACGGTGAAGGGAGAGGCAGAGCTTCGCGAACGCGAGGCTCTAAACGCGAACGTGTAGAAGGATTTTCCAGGTGGCCAAGACAAGCCTTCGCGAATGTGATGGCCAGATCGCGAACGCGAAGAAGGAGTACCAGAAGCAGCAACAGCAGTTTAAAAACAAGGGGAAATTTTTGGTAGCCCATCCGAAATGCACCCGAGCCCCCCCCCCCCCCCCCCCCCCCCCCCCCCC
>MU783517.1:62623-87881 GCA_026770625.1 Nicotiana glauca
TAACACGAACTCGCTCGAAGTCCCAAATCACATAACACAACATCGAAACGATGAATTAAACCAAAAATCAAGCTTATGAACTTCCAAATCTTCAAAATACGCTTTCGATCAAAAACCTAACCAAACCGCGTCCGAATGACCTGAAATTTTGCATACACATCCCAAATGCCATGACGGAGCTACTGCAACTTCCGGAATTCCATTAAGACCCTCAAATCAAAATCCCACTATTGGACCGGAACTTCAAAAATTCAAACTTCGGCATTTCAAGCCTAAATTAGCTACGGACTTCCAAAACACATTCCGAACACGCTCCCAACCTCGAAATCACCTAACGGAGCTAACAGAACCATCGAATTCCCATTCCGAGGTCTTCTTCAAACTATTCCGACAATTGACCACTTTAAAACACTTAAGCTCTAATTTAGGGACCAAGTGTCCCAAAACTCTCTTAAAAACCCAACACCGAACGTCCCGGCAAACCAAAATAGCAGAAATGAACTTAGGGGAAGCAGTTAATGGGGGATAGGGGCGTGAACTCTGAAAACGATAGGTCGGGTCGTTACAGCAACCCAATCCCACTAGATAATTACATTTCACCCTTATTCCTCCCTAATATATCACCTTTATTTCTCCTGTTGCGGCGCGCAACCCCATCCCACCAGAAAATCACATTTCACCATTATTCCTCCTTAATATATCACCCTTATTCCTCCTATTGCGGCATGCAACCCGATCCCACCATATTAGTACTAGTCACACAACAAGAATAGAAATTTCACAATTTTGCTCGAAACCCTCCGCAATATTTAAGCCTCAAACCAAAGCAAACAGAAGGCTATATAATTATGGAACCTCACACAACTAATACAACATAGCGAGATCAACCAAAATATACCATGAAACACCGACAAATCAACTTAAACCAATAATGTAATACAATGAAATTCTGGAATAGTTAATAGCTTGAATAAAGAAAACAACATCTAACAAGAAGCAATTAAACATGGAAACACCAATAAGCATGTAGCAGTTAAGACGGGAAGACAATATATTAGGAACGGGGAAGGGAATAAGCTAAATAGATAATTTGGCGACGCATAGGTACTCGTCACCTCACCTATACGCCACACACATGGATTTTCACATAGAAATTATGTCAGGGATCCCTAATCTCTCATGTCAAAGTTAGACACAACACTTACCTCGATCCAAATGCCACTCACTACTCAATTACCGTTTTTCCTCTAGTTTCCACCTCCGAACCACTCGTATCTAGTCATAATTAATTTAATAACATCAAATATCACTAAAGAAATTAATTCCAATACATAATTATAAGTTTTCAACATTCCCCCAAAACATCAAAAACTGACCCCAGGCTCGCTGGGTGAAAACTCGAGGTTCGGACCAAAACTCATTCGCCCATTCACCCCCGAGCCCAACTGTGTAATTAGTTCCGGAATTCGACCCCAAATCGAGGGCTAAATACCCAATTTATAAATCCCAATTCTTTCAAAAATCCCTAATTCTACCATGAAAGAACAAGATTTAGGGCTAGAAATCTAATGGGTGTTGATGAAAATTGAAGGAAATGAGTTAAAGAACACAAACCTATGATTTGGTGTTGAAATCCCTCTTCAAGAATCGCCCTAGGTCGAGTTCTAGTGATGAAATATGAAATTTGGAAAGAAGTCCCGTTTTTGAAGTCTGTTTAAAAATACTGGACATGTCTTCATCGCATTCGTGATAGACCTGTCGCGATCGCGATGCACAACGGCCAGAAGGCCTTCGCGTTGGCAAAGAGTTGCACACGTTGGCGATGGTCTGCCCCCCTGACCGTCGCGTTCGTGGGCCTAGGATCGCGTTCGCGTAGAACAACTCATTGAAATTCCCAGCTCACCTCCAATATACTACGCATTCGCGTAAGGCCGGTCGTGTTCGCGAAGAGCTACCATCGGTGCTCCGCATTCGAGATCGAAGCCTCACGTTCGCGTAGAAGAAATCCCTCCCCAGCCCAGCTTGCACTTCGCGATTGCGGGAGTTGCTAATATTAGCATAGCAGAAGCAGTAAACACAGCAAATTTTGTAAGTGCAAATCATCCCGTAGCCTATCCGAAACTCACTCGAGCCCTCGGGGCTCCAAACCAAACATGAACACAAGTGTTAAAACATCCTATGAACTTGATCGCGCGATCAAATCGCCAATAACATCTAGAACTATGATCGCGTAATACCTGGCAAAAATTCGCTTCTGCAATGCCTTTACCGCAGGTGAAATTCCGCATCTGCAGAAATATGACCGCATCTGTGGTCCTTCCTCTTCTAGCCCAAAATCGCATCTACAGTTGAATTGCCGCAGTACCGCATCTGCGATCCAAAACCGCAGATGCGGTTATGACAGCAACCAGCAAGCCTCAGCTTTCCAAAATTTCCATTTTCGATCTGTTAACCACCCAGAATCCAATCGAGGCCCTAGGGACCCCACCCAATCATACTGACCAATCCCAAAATACATTACGGACTTGCTCGAGGCCTCAAATCACATCAAACAACACAAAAATCACGAATTAGACCCCAATTCAAGCTTTATGAAGTTTAGAACTTCAAACTTCTATTTCTGATGTTTAAACATATCAAATCATGCCCGATTGACCTCAAATTTTGCACACAAGTCATATTCGACATTAAATAACTACTCCAACTTTCTGAATCGGATTCCGACCCCAATATCAAAAAGTCCACTTCTGGTCAAACTTCTCAAAGCCTTCAATTTTCCATCTTTAGCCAAATGACTTCTTAATGACCTACGGACCTCCGAATTCACTTTCGATCGAGCCCCTAACTCCAGAATCACCATACAGAGCTATTAACCTTCTCAGAATCTCAAACGGACAGCGATAACACTGAAATGCACTTCAAGCCAAACTTATGAAATTTGTTCTAAAATGCTAACTTCCTCAATAGGCGCCAAAACACTCCTGGTTTATCCAAAACCCTAACCGGGCATACGCCCAAGTCCGAAATTATCATACAAACCTGTTGGAGCCTTCAGATCCCGATTCTGAGGTCGTTTACTCAAAATTCCAATGCTAGTTCATTCTTTCAACTTTAAGCCTCCGAAATGAGAATTCTCTTTCCAAATCAACTCCGAATTTCCTGAAACTCAATTCTGACCATGCGTACAAGTCGTAATACCTGAAATGAAGCTGCTCATGGCCTCAGACTACTGAACGACGTGCTAGGGCTCAAATCGACCGGTCGGGTCATTACATTCTTTTCCACTTACATTCTCATGGCCTCAGACTACTGAGAGCTGCACTAGAGTAGTCTCAAATAACTGTTTGACACCTCATGCACCTTCCCGTGCTACCAGAACTCAGTTGAGCACATTAGCTCGATCAATTCTGAAGATATTGCCTTTCATTCAAGCAGATACGCCTTAGAGCCCAATTCCAATATCCGAAATTCTCTACCAAGCCTGTTTCCAACATACCATCACCATATCAATTACTACATGATGTACCCAACACATGACTGCATAATTTTGCTGAATTCGCACCTTGTATCACTTTGCTCGCCAGACCACAATAACATTTTCTGATCAACTTATTCAAAATTCCACGAACCTGATGCTTCCATTGCACCTCATGACAGATATAGGTCTTACTCCAACTCTTACAATACCCCCACGATGGAAGAGATGTGCAGAAATTCATAACTAACTGCCGAATCAACAATTCATTGGGTCTATACTCCTATCAAGAACCATCACTGCATTCTGGGCCGAATAACGGCCTTAGCTCCTTAATGTACTTCAAATACTCGGATTGCACGGATCTTAAAACCAATAATCTCGTCTCACCCAGTACGAACTACTCAAGCATTATGCCACCCGGACATGATCAAAAGTCTCAAATGATGCCACAATGTGCCAATAGGCTACCGGTTCGAACGCGATACAAGGAAGAAGAAAATGAACTATGAAAAGGAGATCCGATTACCGCGCTCGCGAATCATACCTGCGACGCAGGCAACATACGAAACAGACATCCCGCTCGCAAATCATACCTGCGACGCCGGTTCACATCTAATACGAGCTTTCCTCAAAAAAATAGGAAACAAAAAACATAAGGGCAGATATAGGAAATTGTACTCAGCATCATACTATTGCGGCACGCAACCCGATCCAAATAACACACCCATGGCGGCGTGCCACCCGATCCACACATAGATCTCACATAAGGAGATGCACATCGAGCTGAATTTGCTCATTACAAGAAAATACCGAATATCAGTTATAAGAATGTTAAGTGCATAATAACATCCCGGAGTGAACATGTAGCGCTATAATCTACAAAACTCGAGCACAACTGAGGTGCGATATACAATCTGAATCTCAACAGACAATTTGCTTATATAACATCATTTTTATGCGGATCCTCATCATATAGCAGTTCACCAAGCCATCTCACAACTCACATGGCGCAATATATCATTACATGAAATTGCTAACGACCACATAACACCCCGACCATTCTTTGATAAGGAGCGTTTTGCTGAAATGAACACAATTGGCCTGACATAGAGCCCATATTCACATTTAGATCTATTCACCGACCTTAAGTCGATCCTGATCATATCAAACTAAGCCAATAACCCTTCGAAGGTCCATACTAATTTCCCTCTTCTCATAACACACAAGAACACCCGTCATAATTAGAGTACTCATCCATAGTCCATAATTCAGTAACTGAGTGCCCTGCAGACATATATTCTCAATTTATTGATATTATTACAAATCTCCATACTGGGGTTAAATCTTTAATCAATCAAGTGACCACATGTCACACTTATACAATCTTGCTGTGGGACGCGCTCCCACAACCTTTTGAAACACATAATAGGTCCATACATCCCAACCATCGATCGTACCAACGCTGAAAAGCGATCAAGAATCATTAACCATGATACAAGATCTTCTTACAGAACAGCGATCTCAGGTGACGCTAAAGACAATAACAACTTACTTTAAACATCGAAACTTTTTTCCTACTCATCCGAGCTTGTGACATCCTTGTCCGCACCAAACTGCAACCTTGATTCTCACTTCAAATTCCATACCACTCACTGCACCCAACATGCCGATATACGATAGGACTTGATTCTTCATCATAACTCCGGAACCACTAATAGGTTAACTCTTCATCACATAAACGTTTTTCACTGAACTCACTTCAGGAGGAACATAGCAACACATAGGTAAATTCTCATAACCGTAGAGTATGCAAACATCTAAGCAGTGGTCTAAGCCACCATAGCCCTTCCGGGGCCCAACTCCACATAAAAGGCCACAACGGTGGAATACTATTTGTATAACACTAACTACGGTGGCCGACAAGCCTCGCACGTACCGTCACAATTCACTTGCATAACTTGATCACACTGAAAGAACTAATCATTACCAGCAATGTGCCAATTTGACTAACCAAATCCCTTTTCTTCCAATTTGTCCTTAATTGCCATGGAAACAATTATAGTCCTATTCAACACTTACCGCACTCGTCTCGATTGACTTTAAATCATGAGATCATGTTGTCTCAAATCCTACGAACTATTTTCACACCTCCCAATTGCTACATCGCAGGCCAAAACATCACAGAACATTCTGTGCCTCTTCTCATAGGCTGCTAACAAGCTTGATTCTTACCCATAAACAAACACTCGAAATCATTAGGCATCACACCTCATCTTGTGAATTTGTCATGATCGTTGTTGATAGCCACTCGCACTGACTTGGCCCCGAATATAATCAACTCCATGAGTCTTCCATCACATGAATACTCCCTTGGCGAAGAACCCGCCGAATCACTTCCCTTGGAACCCGCATCTATACAAAGTAAAATCTTGAACCTTCCCCCAAGTCTGAACAAGGTCCAGTAAGGCCAACGATAGCCCATCTTTAATGCTTCCTTTCTCAAATTATCACTTATGGTCCTTTCCCGTAGCTGAAATAGCCCATCGATATGCTAATAGCCAAAAATCTCGCAAGTAGTTAACCATGCAACCCAATCATAAGCGATGGGACTCTCCCACTTAGAATGAAGCCATCATTTCACAACCCTGTAACTCACCCATCCTCTTTATCTCTTATTGACATAACCTCGCGCAATCAACCGCCAAAGTTCTCGAAATCTTTCTATAAAACCCCTTCTTATATTCTGACTCATCAATCATATTTGCATAACCGATTCCTTTGCTATATAACCGATAGAATGCTTCGCAGAAGCCTTGCCAACCACGCGACCGCTAACCTGCTCACTTGGGCAACCCACCTATAAAAGATCTCCCCGGCATCTTCCAACGCCGCTGCACGGGGTACAATCACTACAACATCAATAACCCATCCTGAGTCTGAGCTCACTCTCCAACTGCACAGGTCCATTTACTCCTCGTGGACATTATTTAAATGTGCGGCAACAACTTTCCAATTCAAAGTTATGCTGCATCCTTCGTTCTTTTAGGCAGCTCCTTTTCGTTATATCAAACCTCCTGCCGTATAATAGCCCATACTTCAAATTAAATCCGTAGACCTCAATAACCAAGCACTAACATTCTCAAATCGCTCCAAACCCTCCTTAAGGTACGTGGTCATCCCACTGCAAAGCCCATACACAACTCCGCCACTCTCCCATTTTGGGGGAACTCATCCCCTTAATCGACTACTCTACCTTCGCTTCATATACCTAGCCTTTTTATAACTTTGAACACCGCCTAACGCTTCCCACATGTCCTTCCTCGTCCTTTGGTATTCAGTGGTTGTCTTAAATAAAATCTAACTTCGTGGCACTTGAACCCACCATTGCTGCTAACTTTAAACCTTTCCGAAGGTCATCTTTATCGAACCACCAACATTAGAAATACTGATTCAATCCTGAACTATTGCACGTTGCGATACCCGACAGTTACATCCCCAATACTATTTTGTAATATCTTGCCCCAAAGGCGAATTGTAGCAGACCATAACACCGACAAACTTAGTACGTTCAATTAGGGCAACGGCACCCCATCATAGAAGAAAGCTCCACCATGTTTGCTAATACAAAGTCTCATCACTTCCACTAGCAAACACCTGACCATCCATAGTTCGATTGCCTTTCCCCTGCCTGGAATAAAATACTGAATTTCTTGATTATGCACTAAGTAAACCTTCCTTCAAGTCATTCACTGCCCCGATCCATAGGCAAACTTCATACCATCACAACAATACAGCGGAACAATTGTTCATAAGCATCATGCCAATTTGTGCCTAGCCCCAAAGCCCTCAGAAGTACCGCTGCTGAGCTTGAAACAATAAAATACCCTTCAACAAGGCGACGATAATAGTCCAACCAACTATACCGGAAGAAACATCCCGCACCAAATTCGTAGTGCCATTACAATTCTTCAATTCTCGATTTATAACAAGCGCTTCGCGTCGCATAAGATTGAGTAGGAAAGAAACAAAGGCATAAGCTTCACAGGAATCAAATCGCACGATAAGGAATCAAGAAGGGAAGTACTCCTAACAGTCATGCAGCCTCCCAAAGATAAGTACAGACGTCTCCGTACTGATCTGCGAGACTCTACTAGACTTGTTCATGACTTGTGAGACCCTAGGAACCTAGTGCTCTAATACCATGTTGTCACGACCGAAAATCCACTAAGGGTCGTGGTGGTGCCAGACACTACTGTCAGGCAAGCCAACCAAATCATTTGATCAAAACCTTGTTTTAATACTTTTGAAATCTAGGATTTTCCTTCTATATTTAGAAATTTAAAAGATAATAGTCTCAAATCAAATTTAAATGATAAGCAGTTAATACAAATACTTCAAACTATCCCAGAACGCGGTGTCACAAGTGCATGAGCATCTACTGATAAGGAAAATAAAATACAACATCCGTCCGGAATTCAGTGGATAGGAAATAAATACAATATGCTAAAAGGGACTGCTCTAGCTGCGGCCGTCTCGAATAATGCAGCTCACCTAGTCCCAGAATCATCCGTGCTGCTACGCCCAGTAGAACGCTAGAGTTACATATACATGTGCAAGAAAAATGCACAGAAGTGTAGTATGAGTACGTAAACAATGTGTACTCAATGAGTATCCCGCCTAATCTCGTAGAAGTAGAGACGAGATGGTCAACTTCGACACTTACTAGTGGTTTAATAATGATGTCAATATTACATTAAATTGTGAATCTCTACCAACATGAATTTTATCAAATAGAAGGGAACAAGTAAACTATTATTACTTTTCTAGGAAATTTCCCAAATTCCTTTTCCATTATTTTTCCAAATATTCTCAAGCCATGAAGAGGCAATAACAACTTTAATAAGTCTAATCAGCAATACAAGCATGCGCAAATCATGCCAAGATTGACGGCCCACTCCAATAGAAATGTAAACTGTGCACTTGCCGAGGGTCGACGGCGCGCCTATAGATGCATCTATTAAATCTGCCGAGGCGTTCGGCCCGTTCCAAAATTAAACATACACAGAGAGTCAATCAAGTAGCCAACAGGGAATAATTATCCATAGAAAAGCCAATTTTCCTTTAACAATTTAAGAAAATGAGGTTTAGATCTTTTTAGAAATTCATTTACTAACTCGAGATGATTTGAGCAATTCAATGTCGATAAGTTTACAATTAAATCAAGTATAGCATGCTTTTGGGTCCTAACTACCCGGACAATAGCATAATAGTAGCTATGCACGGACTCTCGTTACCTCGTGCGTACTTAGCCCCCACAAATAGGATCACATAATCAATTATTTCACCTATGGGGATAATTTCCTATTACAAGGTTAGAAAGGAGACTCACCTCGCTCCGAAGGTCCATAACCGGCACTCCATGCCCTTCCGAAGACTCGAATCGATGCATCACGCTCCAAAACTAGCCAATAATTATTTAAATCCATGAATATATGCTAAGGTACTCATTATAATCCAATTTATAGCAATTCCTAACCCCGATCAAAAAGTTGACAAAATAGCCCTCGGGCCCACATGCCCGTAATCCGAAATTTTTCGAAGATAAAGATTACCCATGAACTCACGAACTCAATTATATAGTTTTCACTAAATTCCATACTCAAAATCGTGGTTAAATTCCAAGAATACAAATTCTAGATCTTTCTACCAAAACCCCCAAATTTCTACTAATTTCAATGCTCAAATCCATACATAGTTGATGCATTTAACTCAAAATAGGTGGGGATAACTTACCTTATCATTGATTATAAATATCCTCTCTTGAAGCTCCCCAAAAATCGCCCAAGCCATGAAAAATATGAGAGAAAATGGCCAAATCCCGATTTTAAAACAACCCCTCTACCTCCAGCTACTTCCGCTTATGCAGAAGAAATTCCGCTTCTGCAGTCCAGCTTTTGAAGACAATTTGCCACTTCTGCGGCTTCCACTAGGCCGCCCATTTTTGCTTTTGCATTTTCCTTCCCGCGGATGCGGTCCCGCTTCGACGAAACCTTGACCGCATATGCGGTCCACGAGCCCCTGGCAAAAATCTGCTTCTGCGATGCCTTTACCGCAGGTGCGGTTCCGCCTCTGCGGAAATATGACCGCATCTGCGGTCCTTCCTCTTCTAGCCCAAAACCACTTCTGCGGTTGAATTGCCGCATCTGCGATCCAAAATTATAGATGCGGTTATGACAGCAACCAGTAAGCCTCAGCCTTCCAAAATTTCCATTTTCGATACGTTAACTACCCAGAATCCACCCGAGACCCCCGAGACCCCAACCAATCATACCAACCAATCCCAAAACACATTACGGACTTTCTCGAGGCCTCAAATCACATCAAACAACATGAAAATCACGAATTACACCCCTATTCAAGCTTTATGAACTTTAGAACGTCAAACTTCTATTTCTGATGTTTAAACCTATCAAATCACGCCCGATTGACCTCAAATTTTGCGCACAAGTCATATTCAACATTACGGACCTGCTCCAACTTTTGGAATTGGATTCTGACCCCGATATCAAAAAGTTCACTTCCGATCAAACTTCTCAAAGCCTTCAATTTTTCATCTTTAGCCAAACGACTTTAAAATGACCTACGGACCTCTGAATTCACTTCTGATCACGCCCCCAACTCCAGTATCACCATACGGAGCTAGTCACAGTCTCGGAATCTCAAATGGAGAGTGATAACACTAAAATTCACTTCAAGCCAAACTTATAAAATTTCTTCTAAAATGCTAACTTCCTCAATAGGCGCCAAAACACTCCCGGGCTATCCAAAACCCGAACCGGGCATACGCCCAAGTCCGAAATTATCATACGAACCTGCTGGAGCCTTCAGATCCCGGTTCCGAGGTCGTTTACTCAAAATTCCAATCCTAGTTCATTCTTTCAACTTTAAGCCTCTAAAATGAGAATTTTCTTTCCAAATTAACTACGAACTTCCCGAAAGTCAATTCCGACCACGCGTACAAGTCGTAATACTTGAAATGAAGCTGCTCATGACCTCAGACTACTGAACGATGCGCTAGGGCTCAAAACGACCGGTCGGGTCGTTACAGAGAAATAATGTATCAACAAAGTGATTGATAGAAATGGGTCATAATTGAGGCGTAGATTAGTTAGGAGCTAAAACAAATTCTCATGTTATGTGTTTTCACAAGCTATTTGTCTATTTTCTACCCCAAAAAAAAATAAGGACAGAAATATGAGTTTATTCAATGAATTAAATTGTCAATTGTCATCTTCAACAGTAATCTCGCAGACAGAAAATAAATGTTGTGTACAATGACTTAATTTTTTCATCAAAAGATATCATAAAATTATGACCTTCAAATTTTAGCAATAAAAATACAGCCAAAAAGAAACAATAAAAATTGGGATAGTAGCACTTTTAGTCTCTTAGTTAGTGGTAAATTCTGATTTTGATCCTTGTCATATCTGCCTAAGTATATCTAATCTTTAATTAACAAATAATATTGTGTTTTTGGCCCCTTTATGTAGAAAATATATTACTCCAATATTTAGAATATTTATTACCCTAAAATAATTGTACATACTAAACATTTTATATATATATATATATATATTACTCCAATATTTAGAATATTTATTACCCTAAAATAATTGTACATACTAAACATTATATATGTATATGTGTGTGTGTATATATATGTATGTGTGTATATGTATGTATGTATGTATATTTTTATATAAAGTTTCAAAAAATTTATTGTAAATGTTAATAGTTTGCACTTTTAGTATAGTTCTTTACCTTTACATTCTAATTTGATTGGTAGTTTTTTTTTGTTAAGTGTAAGAATTCATTTAGTGTTAAAAATAATATATTTTTAATTGAGTCCTTAAATTATTCATCACTATTTAATTCAACCATCATCAATATATCTTGGCACATAATAGATTTCGCAAAAGGCAATTGATTTGATAGTGTTAAGTTGAAAATGTGATCGCCCGAATATTTGTTTGGTAGTGTATGTCTTATATTTAAGAATTAACCGACAAATAACCGAAAAAACTGAAAAACCGACCAAACCCGACATAAACCGAATCGAGAAAAAACCGACTTAATTGGTATGGTTTGGTTCTAATATTTAAAAAACCGACTTATTTAGTTTAATTTCTTTTTAGGGAAAAACCGATCCAAACTGAATCATGAACGCCCTACTGCTAGTCTATAATTTAAAATCTTTTTATATCCAGAGACTATGAACTTATAATATATCGCAAAGAACTCCAAACTATTGAATATTAAAATGCCATGTGTTCATACGGGAGAGATAGTGAGGAATAGGACGCAGACTTCAATTAGTATAAGATTGAGACATTATTGTTATTGTTGTTATTAATCGATAACAATAATAAGTTGATATTAAACCAAAGAAGTTCCTACATATATTTCTAGTATGAAACGAATCAATCATATATTTTGGTATTTTCTTGAAAAAATGATGATTTTGTTTCTCCATTAATCAAGAACTTCGACTTTTGGAAATATATTCGTAACTGTAATTAGAAGTGATATCGTGTACGTACATATTTTGTTATTTTTCAATGAAACATAGGTTTGTCGTAATTTGATCAAGAGAAATGTGAAGTCTTCTCTTGAGGACAGATTATAGGTAATAAAACTTTTGCCACAAAATACGTTTAGGAAAGCATAGAAGTCACATGATTTTATTGTATTTTTAAGATGATCCATTCATATTCTTGTCGTTACTAAATCGTCTCATTGCCATCAGCAAAGCTCGAACGAGAAATTAATAGGTTGACTTAGAGGTGTTTTGAATATCGATAAAACCGATCGAACTATAGCGCATCAATTTTAGTTTTTTTTTAAAAAATCGTAGGTTTTTATGTAAATCTATAACCGTACCGATAATTAGAATATATTTTTTATTTTATAAAAATAAACCGAAAAATACCGAACCGTACCAAATAAATTTTACATGTGGAAAGTATATTTATATAGTAAGTTTATAACTAATAAAACATTAAATTTTTCCTTGGGCCTTGGAATTATGAAAATTGTTACAAGCCAATAAGTAGTTAAACTCAAAATATTGATTCCTAAAACTTATTATGCTGCTTATATTTGAATGAAACTATTTCAAGTATCTTTATTAGTAAGACACGAAGTATTCTAACGATTATGAGTAGCAAACTACAATGTATTGAATATGTTTCCTTTCATATAATTTGAATTTTTTTTTAAATATTTAATATAGACTTTATTCTTGGGTCCCAACTTGGTTAATATTTTTCTACTCGTGTGATTTATATTATTTGCTTTTACTTTATTTCTTTTACATTGTTGTTGAATAGTTGTGTATCTATCCCCAGGCATCTTTCATGTTTTTTTAATTTATTATCATTTAAATAGTAAAAATATCTAGAGAGTTTTGCTAAGTCCTATAAAAGAACGTATGTTATTGCATTCTACTTTTACTGGTTAAATTTTATACGACATTTTAGAAAATATCAAAATTTAACCGAACCGTACCGGTACCGAAGTGAAATCGGCATGATTGAGACAGTATCGAAAAGTCTAATTTCAGTTATATATAATAAATTAAACAAAAAATTAGTATGGTACAAATTTTATAAAATAACCGGCCGAACCAAACCATTGACACCCCTAGGTAGACTTAAAATACAGTTTTATTGCATTAATTATTAACCAAAACAAAGTGCGGAAGCCGACAGTTTTATTGCATTAGTTATTAACCAGAACAAAAATAAATAATTACTAAACCCGAATAGAGATAAAGTGCGGAAGTATTATAACAACTCAACAATTTTAATGCATGACTACCCCAATGATTCAATCCACGAACATCTAACAAATTCTAAAAATATTGGTTCAAAGAAGTACATCTGTTCTCAGAATAGAAAGAGACAGGTAATCTAAAATGGGAGGTTGAGGGGACTCCAGGGTCTACGAACGCCGGCAGATCTACCATAGGTCTCCCGTGGATTGAAGGCAGCAAACCAAACTCTACTCACGAGGTCCGACACCGAAATCTGCAAAAAAAATACAGAGTGCATTATCAGTACAACCGACCCCATGCACTGGTAAATGTCGAGCCTAAGCTCGGCAAAGTGGTGACAAGGCTAGAACACAACAGCAATATAAACATCTGCAACTAAAAGCATATACGAGAAACAATAATAACAGAAATTTAACAAATAAAACATGTTGCGGGGAATAAAAGATTCCGACAGTAATTCAACGAAGAAGCAAAGTAAACACCATATTTGAACCAATAGAATAATGATATAATAACACATGCACGATATCACCCTTCGCGCTTTTACACTCATCCTCACTTTAAGAAATAACAGAAACTGCACGGCATCACCCTTCGTGCATTAACTCTCATAATCATGGCATGGCATCACCCTTCGTGCATTAACTCTCAAAATCATGGCACGACATTACCCTTTGTGCATTAACACTCATATAATATGGAACGACATCACCCTTCATGTATTAACACTCACTCAAAATATCGTGCACGGCATCATCCTTCTGCTCTACACTCTTCCTCACCCAAATAGTAGAAATAATAATATCCCAGCAAGGGAATCAACAATCTCATTTCAACAGTTAACTTCACAAATTGAGTCTCAACCTGAGTCAATACTCGACAATGATCCAATACCAAGAAAATATCATAAGACTTTTTCAACATGGAGAATCATCTGTTTAAGCACGAACAATACATTATAAGAGACACAACAATCACAATATAAGACTCACTTGCATGCTCAACATCAACGTATAAGTACTCGTCACCAAACCCATACGTTGCACTCAATACTAACACGTAGCAAATAAGACAACAAAACATATTCCCTCAAGCTAAGGTTAGACCAAACACTTACCTTGATTCCACGGCCACAATCAAACCCCAATTACCGCATTACCTCTCAATTCTACCTCCAATCCACTTGTATCTAGTCATCATTAACTTAATAACATCAATGAATGCTAAAGAACTCAATTCTAGTGCTTAATTATAGGTTTTCCAATATTTTCAGCAAAAAGTCAAAAATTAATCTCGGGCCTGCTTGGTCAAAACTCGAAATTTGAACCAAAATCCGATTACTCATTTACCACTGAGCCCAAATATACACTAAGTTTTGGAATCTGACCTCACTTTGAGGTCTAAATCACTTTCGAAATTCCAAAATTTCACCTAAAAACACCCAAGTTCCCATGAGGATCCCTAGATTTTGGGATGAAATCTTGTAAAAAGATGAAATAAATCGAAGTAAATGAGTTAATAATCATTTATCTATGATTTGGGAAAGAATTCGTCTTTACGATATCTCCTCTTGAAGTTTAGGGTTTGAAAATTTGAGAAATGAGTTGGAACTCATGTCAAAAATTATTTCCCGCAAATGGGAAAAATATCCTACACCTTCTTTCATTGCAAATGCAAACAATTGTTCGCAAATACGACCTGTTCACATCGCAAATGCTATCATGAGCTTCGCGATTGCGAAGGTCCCCTCACAACCCCACTGATCGGAAATGCTATCTTTCTTCGCAAATGTCATGCTTGCAATTTGTGATACTTGATTTTAAGTTGAATTCTGTAATCCGAGGCTTTAAAACCTCTCTTAGTCTCGCCTCGATTTGCATGCACAGTCTGGGCGCATAGCCGAAAATCTTAAATGAGAAAATCTGTGAAAAATGATAAATTTTTACTATAAAATGAATTAATTGGACTTCGGTCAACATTTTGGATAAACAGACCCGAACTAATGATGTGATGGTCCCGCAGGTCCGTAGGAAAATATGGGACTTGGGTGTATGCCCGGAATCGAATTCCGAGGTTCCAAGCCCGAGTAATAAATTTTTAAAGAAAATTATTTTCTGAAATTGTTTACAAGATTTGGAAATGCATTTTGATTAGAACATGCTGGTATCGGGCCAGTATTTTGGTTCTGGCATCCAGTACAGATCTTATATATGATTTAAGATAATTATGTGAAATTTGGTGAGAAACAGAATCCATTTGATGTGCTTCGGACCTTAATTACAAATTTGATGTTTTAAGAAGTTTGAAATAATTCAATAATTTTGAGGTTTAATTTGATATTAATGATGTTATCTTGGCAATTTGATCACACAGACAAGTTCATATGATGTTTTTGAGTTAGGAAGTATGTTTGGTTTGGAGCCCCGAGAGCTCGGATGAGTTTTGGACAGGCGTCAGAGTGTTTTTGGACTTAAAAAATTACAGAAGTCGGCTATCTGCAAGTGTCCAAGTATTTGTGCTATGAGATCGCATAGCTAAGTCCGCGATCGCATATTGTAATTTTCAGGGATTCTGTTTTATGCTATGCGATGGTATTTTTCCTTCTGTGACCGCGTTGAGTTAAATCTGAGAGGTCCATTTTTGTTCTATGCGATCGCACTGTTTCCTCCGCGATCGCATGGTATTGTATGCGATCGCAGTGCTCATCCTCCTTTACCCTATGCGATCGCAATCCCTTGTCTGCTATCACATAGACCAAAATCCGCCCCGTTATTTTTAGAAGTCCAGAACAATAGCCATACAGGATGTTCACAAAAATTTCGAAACTTCTTCTTCTCCACATCTCTTGGGGCAATTTTCTCTTGGGGCAATTTTTGAAGAGAAACTTCACCATAACTTCATAGGTATGTAGTCCTAAGCTTGTCTTCTTCCATTTTATCATCACCCATTTATTTTCTAGGCTCAAAACATGAGATTAAGGATAGAAAATTAGGAATTTGGGTAGAATTAGGGCTTTTTGATTATTTGGGAATTTGACCTAGTTTGGGGCCGTATTTTAAAACAAATTATATATTCGGGCTCGTGGGTGAATGGGTGATCAATTTTTGGTTCGAACCTCGTTCTTTGACCAAGCGACCCCGGGTCAACTTTTGACTTTTTGGGAAGATTGATTAGAAAGCTAAAATTTAGCATTTGGAATTGGATTGTTTAGCATTTATTGATGTTATGAAGTCGATTATGTCTAGATACAATTGATTTGGAGCCGAATTCGAAAGGAAAGGCGGTGTTTAAGGCTTGAGTTGGCCGTGGAAATTCGAGGTAAGTGTTTGGTCTAATCTTAGCTTGAAGGATTAGGAGTTATGTCCTATTTGCTATTTGCTTCTTGTTGAGTACGGTGTATAGGCATGGTGAGGAGTATCTATATGTTTATGTCGAGTATGACTATGAGTTTTAAATTGAAAGTTTATATGTTCTTAAATGATACTTCGAATGCTTTAATTGATGATTCTCGATATTAAGCAACAATTGAGTTCATTTTTGTGGAAAATACTTATGATTAGGTATTGTTAATAGCTGAGATGAGTAAAAGTTGAGTTAAGATTGGTTATAGTTGATTCTCCCTTGTCGGGACGTATTTACTTGTACTATTGAATCCTTTGCTGGGTAGTGTAGTTATTGTTGAACCCTTGCCGGGACACTTTGTGACGACCAAGCCCGGCGTCACGTGATTTACCACCCCGTTTCCCCCATATTATGTCCTTCTATGATTTAATATCAGTGTTTGAGTTGATCGGATAGAGTCGGATTGGTTTTAGCTGGAAATGAGGCACTTAGCTTCTTAGAAGGAAGCTTGTTGTGAAAAAGTCAACCAGATGTTGACTATATAGTTATAGGGCTCGGATGTGAATTCCGTTGGTTCGTTTAGCTTCGGGGGATGATTTGTGACTTAGTAGAGTGATCAGAATTGAATTTGGAGGTCCGGTGTAGAATTAGGCTTGAATTGGCGAAGTATGAATTTTGGCGGATTTTGGTTGATAAGTGAGATTTTGGGCTTGGGGTCCCAGGCAGTGAATTGTGCTATGCGATCGCGTGGGTCGTAGTGCGATCGCATAAGAGGAAATCTGGAAGCTTGAAATTTGTTCTATGCGATCGCAATAGAAGGGCTGCGATCGCATATGCTAATATTTGGGCGACCAGAAGGGTTTTTATAACATTTCAATCGCGAACCCATCACTTTTTCCACCATTTTTTAAACCACCTTGAGAGCTTGTTGGTAGATTTTGAAGGGGGTTTCAACGGGAAGTGATTGGAGGTAAGTCTCGTGACCTAGATACATCATTTAACTGAAGAATCATCCATTAATTCTCTGAAAATTGGGTAAAAAAATTGAAGAAGTTAGGGCATGGCTTTTGGGAATGAAAAATTGGAATTTGAAGGGGCATTTGAACTCCGATTTTGATAAATTTTATATGTACGGACTCGTGGTGAGATGAGGATTCTGAAAATGTGAATTTCGTAATGTTTTGAGAAGTGGGCCCAAGGCTCGGGTTTTGCCAACTTCGTGATTTTTTGTTATTTCTCGAGTCTTTTCGATTGGGTTATGGTTCGTTGGCCTATTATGACGTATCCCTTATGGTTTTGATCAGATTCTATATGCGAGGAGGTAGATTCGAGAGGCAAAGGCTTGGAGAGCTAGATTATCGGCCGGCTAGAGGTGAGTAATACTTGTGAATGATATTCTGAGGGTTTAAAACCCAGGATTTGCACATCTTAGTGTTGTATTGAGGTGACTTGCACGCTGGACCTGAGCGTAGGGTAGAGCACCATTGGGGATTGTGACTTGGTCCGTCCCGGTTGTTGGGTTTACCGCGTATTTGCAAATGATTTGTTGTTATCATTATGACTTGGGCTCATTGCCATACTTGGGGCTTATTGCCGATTGTTTGAACTCCTATGAACTACCATTTACTGTTTTCCCTCACCATTGAAATATTATTTGAACTCAGTCCATGTAAATTACCCTATTTCTTAAACTCAGCCGTATTTACTCAACCTGGAGTTTTAAACTGACAATTTCACTACTGTTTGTGCTGAGTATTATTTGTTTTACTATTGCCCGAGGGGTTGTTGACTGCATTTGGACTTATTGAGGCCGAGAGCCTTATGGGAGGGCATGTTGAGCACTGTGAGGAGGCTTTCAGGCCTCATATTGGTATTATTCAGGCTTTCAGGCCTTGTTGATAGCGCTTGGGCTGTAGGAGCCCCTCCGAAGTCTGCACACCCACAGTGAGTGCGGGGTACCCTTTGAAATGGACAGTGGTAACAATGACAGTGTCATACGTGTTTCAGTCAGGTAACAATGACTGACTAGTCAGGTAACAATGACTGACTAGTGGTAACAATGACACTGAAACACGCTTTGGTCAGGTAACAATGGCTGAAAGGTCAGGTAATAATGGCTGACCATACTTGTGTATTCTTGCTTATTTCGTTATTTTCAAAGAGAATTTCTTGCTATGCTTCCACGGGTTCCTGCTGTTTTATTTGGATTACTGCTTGAGATAGCATTACCTGTGCATTTTTGGGATTTTTATACTTTAAGTTGTTATTCATTTTTATTACTCACTGAGTTGGAGTATTCACTTTACTCCCTGCACCTTGTGTGCAGATACAGGGATCACGGAGTCTTAGCTGATCTTATCTGTTGCTGCCCCGTTCAGTACCGGAGTCATCGAGGTAGCTGCCGGCGTCCGCAGGACCCGATTTCTCCTCTTATCCTTTCCTTTACTTCCGCATCTAGTTTTCCTTTGTATAGGATATTAATCAGTTGTATCTAGAGGCTCAAACTTGCGACGCCAGATCTGTTGGGCTGTTATTACTGTTATTATGGTTTCTGCACTATTTTATTATTAACAAACCGAGAGTTTATACTTAGTTGGTATTTTTAAGTTTAATAATTGGAATGGAAATGTTCAATGGTCGGGCTTGCCTGACAAGGTGTTGGGCGCCATCACGATCGGGGTTTGGGTCGTGACAAGTTGGTATCAGAGCCTGGGTTACCAAGTCTCGCGATTCATGAGCCGATTTAGTAGAGTCTCGCGAATTGGTACAAAAACGTCGGTACTTATCCTCGGGAGGCTGCAGAACCTTTAGGAAAAACTTCATATTCTTGAAATTCTTGTCGTGCGACTTTGTTGATCCGAGAACTAAAATTCTGTATTCTATTCTCTCGGAGATGGTGAGAACACATACTACCGGACGTGGCGGACGACCACCATTGCCACCCACTAGAGGCCGTGGACGCGGCCGTGGTTATGGTCAAGGCAGAGCAGCAGGGGCAGCACCAGTTGACCCAACAGTTGCCCCCACTCAGGATCAGCCTCCAGCTGTAGAGATTCCAGTAGCACCTACTCAGGCACCAGCTGTGGCTATTGTGATTTCGGGTCTTCAGGAGGCCCTAGCTCAGATTGTATCGGTTTGCACTGTCCTGGCTCAGGAAGTCTCGGCCACTACCATCGCAGCTACATCTCAGACCGGGGGTGGTCATCAGACCCCCATAGCTCGCACTCCTGAGCAGGCAGTGCAGGGTTTGCAGACACCAGAGGCGCCACCAGCTCAGCAGGTAGCCCCAGTTCAGCCAGTTGCCCCAGTTCAGCTGGTTGCACCGGTTTAGGATGTTATGGTTCCAGTTATGCCAGACGATGAGCAGCGTCGTCTTGAGAGGTTCAGCAGGCTTTCATCTTCTACTTTCAGTGGTATTCCGGGCGAGGATGCCTAGGGTTTTCTCTATAAGTGTCGACGTATGCTTCGGACAACAGGGATCTTAGAGTCAAGCGGGGTGTCATTTACCACCTTCCAGTTCTCTGGAGCAGCCTTTACATGGTGGGAGGCATATGAGCGGTGTAGGTCGGCAGGTGCAGCGCCGTAGTCATGGTAGGAGTTCTCCACTATCTTTCTGGAGAAGTGGGTACCACGGTCGCAGAGAGAGGAGCTGCGTAGGCAGTTTGAGTGGCTTCATCAGGGAGATATGACTGTGACGCAGTATGAGGTGAGATTCTCAGAGTTAGCTCGTTATGCTCCATGGATGGTTCCGACTGATCAGGAGAGGATCTGGCGATTTGTAGACGGACTTATTTATCCCATCCGTATTCTGATGACTCGAGAAAGGGTCCTGAGCCATACCTTTGAGGATGCAGTGGATATTGCTCGTGACATTGAGACGACTCGCCGTCAGGAGAGAGAGGAGAGGGACGCCAAGAGGCCTCGAGGATCAGGTACTTCAGTGGTGCTCCGTCTAGGGGCCAGGTTCAGCAGAGCAGAGGTCGTTCTTCCAGGCCTCATCGGTTATCTCGCTCAGAGTATCGTGGGTTATCTTCTGGTCGGGGTTATCAGGGCTCTCAGCAGAGTCAGCCATCTCTTAGTGCACTTCTGGCGCAGAGTTTGTCTCATGCCCCGTCTGATCAGGGTTCCTCCAGATCGAGTGCGTAAGCCAGTCATTATGATGCGCGGGGATCCGTTCAATCCCATTCCTCAGCACCAGGGAGTTTTTATGAGTGCGGGGAGTTTGGCACATGTGGAGGCATTGTCCTCGGTGCCGCAGCAGTCAGTCTCAGCAGAGGGGTCAGCCTTCATCTTCTGGTCCATCTTCTTCAACACCCGCCCCGTCAGCTAGGGGTGAGGGTCAGGCAGTTAGGGGTCCCCTAGAGGGGAAGGCCGATCGGGTGGTGGTCAGGCTCGATTCTATGCTTTTCAGGGCTGGTCAGATGCTATTACTTCGGATGCTGTTATAACAGGTATTATTTTAGTCTGCCACAGGGAGGCCTCCGTTTTATTTTATCCCGAATCTACGTATTCCTATGTATCTTCATACTTTGCTCATCATTTGGGTACGACCCGAGGGTGTCTTGCATTACCTGTGTAGGTATCTACCCCGGTGGGCGATACTATCATTGTGGACCATGTATATCGGTCATGTCTTGTTACTATTGGGGGTTTGGAGACGCGAGTTGACTTACTGATATTGAGCATGGTTGATTTCGATGTTATTCTGGGTATGTATTGGCGATCTCCGTGCCATGCTATTCTAGACTGTCACGCCAAGACAGTCACATTGGCTATGCGGGGTATTCCGAGGATCGAGTGGCGTGGTATGACTGATTATGTGCCCAGCAGGGTAATCTCTTTCTTAAAGGCCCAGCGAATGGTTGGGAAGGGATGTTTATCATATTTGGCATTTGTGAGAGATGTTGGAGCTGAGACTCCTAGCCTTGATTCTATTCCCGTTGTGAGGGATTTTCCAGATGTGTCTCTAGCAGACCTGTCGGGCATGCCACCGGCTAGGGATATTGATTTTGGTATTGATCTGGTGTCGGGCACTCAGGCTATCTCTATTCCTCCCTATCGTATGGCATCAGCTGAGTTGAAAGAGTTGAAGGAGCAGCTTCAGGAACTCCTAGATAAGGGGTTTATTCGTCCTAGTGTGTCACCGTGGGGTACACGGGTCTTATTTGTGAAGAAGAGAGATGGCACAAAGATGTGTATTGATTACAGGCAGCTGAACAAGGTGACAGTGAAGAATAAGTATCCACTACCCCGTATTGATGACTTGTTTGATCAGCTCCAGGGAGCGAGGGTATTCTCAAAGATTGATCTTCGACCAGGCTATCACCAGTTGAAGATTAGGGATTCTGATATTATGAAGACAGCTTTCAGGATGAGATATGGGCATTATGAGTTTCTAGTTATGTCTTTTGGGCTGACTAATTCCCCAGCCGCGTTCATGCATCTGATGAACAGCGTGTTCTAGCCGTATCTAGATTCCTTTATGATTGTGTTTATTGATGACATCCTGGTGTACTCGCATAGCCAGGAGGAGCATGCCCAGCATTTGAAAGTACTATTGCAGAGGTTAAGGGAGGAGAAGCTTTATGCAAAGTTCTCCAAGTGTGAGTTCTGGCTTGGGTCTATGGCTTTTCTGGGACATGTGGTGTCCAATAACGGTATTCAGGTTGATTCAAAGAAGATAGAGGCAGTGTAGAGTTGGCCTAGACTGACCTCGGCCATTGAGATCTGTAGTTTCCTTGGGTTGGTAGGGTATTATGGCCGGTTTTTTCAGGGATTTTCTTCTATTGCGTCGCCTTTGACCAAGTTGACTCAGAAGGGTGCTCCATTTGTGTGGTCCGAGGAGTGTGAGGAGAGCTTTCAGAAGCTCAAGACAAATTTAACCACGGCTCCAGTATTGGTATTGCTATCAGCTTCAGGTTCCTACACCGTGTATTGTGATGCCTCGAGAGTTGGCATAGGATGTGTTCTGATGCAGGAGGGTAGAGTTATTGCATATGCTTCTCGTCAGTTGAAGCCCCATGAGAAGAACTACCCTGTGCATGATTTGGAGTTAGCAGCTATAGTCCATGCTCTGAAGATTTGGAGGCACTACTTGTATGGTGTTTCATGTGAGGCGTATACCAATCATCGCAGCCTTCAACATTTGTTCAAACAAAAAGATCTTAATTTGATACAGCAGAGGTGGCTTGAGTTGCTTACGGATTATGACATTACCATATTGTATCATCTGGGGAAGGCCAATGTAGTGGCCGATGCTTTAAGCCGGAAGGCGGTTAGTATGGGCAGCTTGGCGTATATTCCAGTTGGGGAGAGGCCCTTCGCAGTTGAGGTTCAGGCGTTGGCCAATCAGATGGTGAGATTGGATATTTCAGAGCCGCTTCGGCTGTTGGCTTGTGTTGTTTCTCTGTCCTACTTGTATGGTCGCATCAGAGAGCATCAGTATGATGATCTACATTTGCTTGTCCTTAAGGACAGAGTTCAGAACGATGATGCGAGGGATGTGACTATTGATAGTGATGGTGTGTTGAGGATGTAGGGCCGGATTTGCGTGACGAATGTAGATGGACTTCGAGAGTTGATACTAGAGGAGGCTCACAGCTCGCGGTACTCCATTCATCCGGGTGCTGCGAAGATGTATCAGGACTTGAGATAGCATTACTGGTGGAGGAGAATGAAGAAAGATATTGTGAGTTTTGTAGCTCGATGTCTCAACTGTTAGCAGGTCAAGTATGAGCATCAGAGGCCGGGCGGTGTTCTTCAGCGTATGGTTACACCTGAGTGGAAATGGGAGCGGATTACTATGGATTTCGTGAGCGGTCTCCCTCGGACTTCGAGGAAGTTTGATTCGGTTTGGGTGATTATGGATCGGCTGACCAAGTCCTCGCATTTCATCCCAGTATGTACTACTTACTCATCGGAGCGGTTGGCAGGGATCTTTATTCGGGAGATTGTCAGGTTACATGGGGTCCCGGTGTCTATTATCTCGGATAGAGGTACTCAGTTCACTTCTTAGTTCTTGAGGGTATTCTAGCGGGAGCTGGGTACGCAGGTAGAGTTGAGCACAGCATTCCATCCTCAGACGGACGGACAGTCTGAGCGCACTATTCAGATCCTGGAAGATATGTTGTGTGCCTGTGTTATTGATTTTGGAGGTTCATGGGATGAGTTTTTGCAGCTTGCAGAGTTTGCCTACAACAACAGTTATAATTCGAGTATTCAGATGGCCCCGTATGAGGCGTTGTATGGTAGGCAGTGTAGATCTCCTGTTGGATGGTTCGAGCCTGGCAAGGCTAGATTGTTGGGGACTGAGATGGTTCAGGATGCTTTAGAGAGGGTGAAGTTGATCCAGGAGAGGCTTCGTACAGCACAGTCGCGCCAGAAGACTTATGCGGACCGAAAGGTTTGTGATGTGTCATACATGGTAGGCGAGAAGGTCTTGTTGAAGGTTTCGCCCATGAAGGGCGTTATGCCGTTTGGAAAGAAAGGAAAGCTGAGTCCGAGGTTCATTGGCCCTTTTGAGATACTTAGGAGGATTGGAGAGGTGGCATATGAGCTTGCTTTGCCCCCCAGCTTGTCTAGTGTGCATCCGGTATTCCATACGTCTATGCTCTGGAATTATGTTGGGGACCCGTCTCATGTGTTGGATTTAAGCACGGTTCAGCTAGATGATGATCTGTCATATGATGTGGAGCCGGTGGCTATTCTGGGTCGACAAGTTCGAAAGTTGAGGTCCAAGGATATTGCTTCAGTGAAGGTGCAGTGGAGAGGTCGTCCCATGGAGGAGGCTACTTGGGAGACCGAGCAGGAGATGCGGAGTAGATATCCCCAACTATTTACCAGGTATGTTTCTTCACCCGCTCGAGGACGAGCGTTCGTTTTAGTTGGGGAGGATGTGATGACCCAGCCAGTCGTCACGTGTGTTACCGCCCCGTTTCCTCCATATTATGTCCTTCTATGATTTAATATCAGTGTTTGAGTTGATCGGATAGAGTTGGATTGGTTTTAGCTGGAAATGAGGCACTTAGCTTCTTAGAAGGAAGCTTGTCGTGGAAAAGTCAATCGGATGTTAACTATGTAGTTAGAGGGCTCGGATGTGAATTCCGTTGGTTCAATTAGCTTCGGGTGATGATTTGTGACTTAGGAGAGTGATCGGAATTGAATTTGGAGGTCCGGTGTAGAATTATGCTTGAATTGGCGAAGTTTGAATTTTGGTGAATTTCGGTTGATAGGTGAGATTTTGATCTGAGGGTCGGAATTGAATTCCCAGAGTTTCAGTAGCTTCTTTCGGTGATTTTGGATATGTGTGCAAAATTTCAGGTCATTCGAACGTCGTTTGGTCGGGTTTTTGATTGAATGTGAGTTACGAAAGTTTTAGTTTAACTTAGGCTTGAATCCGTGGTGAATTTATGATTTTTGTGTTGTTTGACGTGTTTTGATGATTGGAACAAGTTCGTATGATGTTTTGGAGTAGGTTGGTGTTTTTGGTTGAGGTCCCGAGGGCCTCGGGGTCATTTCGGGAGATCAAACTGTCACGACACAAACTGGAGGGCCATGACTAGCACCCGACCATACTTGCCGAGCACCAACGTACATTTTATCTA
>MU783520.1:0-17396 GCA_026770625.1 Nicotiana glauca
TCAGTTGTGACCTCAAATTCTTTTGTTTCTTCTAGGCTCGTTCAATCGAATTAAAATTCGACGAGTTCTGCTATTGTTCGAGCAAAACTAATATGGGCTTTGGGACGAGGGAGGTTAGGGGGCTTAGTGGTATAAGCTTGGGAAAGTTTGGAGTCGGCGCCTCCACCAAGGGATTTCGTGGCGGCGCTAGGGTTTTTGACTGTAATTTGATATTCGAGGGGATGGACCAAGATTCGAAGGAAACCAATGTTGGTTTTGGTATGGGGGAGGTCTAACGGTGGTATGGTGTGATTTTTGTGGTTGTTAGATGAATTAGGTTTTGGGTCCTGAACTTCGATCGAAGATTCAAAGAAGCCGGTGATGATTCGAGGGATAAGGGGTAGGGATTTGTGTTGAGGGTGGTATGGAGGTTCAGTGGTGTAAAGATGGGGCTATTTGGCCGTTGACTGTCGCCGTAGGCGATTTTCGGCGGGCGGTCGATGGTGGTGTGAGGCGGAGGGTGTTGGGGCTGTCTCTAAATGTTAGAGATGGAGGGGGGGGGTGGATTAGGGGGGCTGGGTAGGAGATTAGGCTTATATACCAGGGGGGAAATGATCCTGGCCGTTTGATCAAACAAGATCAACGGCCTGGATTATTTGCTAATGTGGAGACGGCGTCGTTTGGTTTAAGTGGGGGATCGGTTTGAACCGGGTAACGGGTCGGGCTGGATGCGGGTTACAGGGTGAGATGATCTTGACCGTAGATCATTATCAGATAGACGGCTGAGATCGAACGTGACTTAAAGCGACGTCGTTTGGGCGTCTTGAGAGACTTGATCACTTGGGCCAGATATGGGCGTGCTTGGGCATGATTTTAGTTTCAAAATTGGGCCCAGTTCCGATTTTTGCTCTTTATTTCATTTCTTCCTTTTCTTTTATTTTCCTTTTTTAATTCCTAATTACCAAAATTCTAAATTAAATTGTAAAAACCAAAATTACCTTAAAAAATACTAATTAACCCTTAATGATATTTATCACACAAAACTAAACACCAATTATAAACAAAATCACATAATTTGGACATTAAAGGCTAAAAATACAAATTACATTATTTTTTAATTTTCGTTTTTGTAAAGCATTCTTGATTAATCCTAATCGTAAAATTAAATCCTAGAATGCAAATTCAACATATTTTATATATTTTCATCGATTTAAACAAATAGACATGCACACGCAAACGCAAACAATAAGAGAAAAATAACACAAAATCCACAAAAATTGCAAACAACACAAAATTATTTTATTTTGAATTTTTGGGAGTAATTCTCATATAGGGCAAAAATCACGTGCTCACAGAACCTATAAAATAGAAGTAAACAACATTAAACACATGATTTTATCACTCATACATAGCAAAAATCTAAGCTTAAAGACAAGTCAGCAAGTAGGTGATGAAATAAAAAAATGAAAAACGGGTGGAAAAGCTCTTGAAGGAAGTGTACTTTGATTGTTGAAAAATTATAGTGCTTAGGGAGATTTTGAGTCACTCTAACCAAAATTGTGCCCTACCTTAACCAAAATACTAAACTACAACCCTTTAATTCCTAATTGAAATTGAACCAAGTTTGTCTATATTAGTGGAGAAATACATGAAGGGCAAGCCTATGGTACTACTTGTGTGCATTTGAACATCTTTGTGAGAGAGGGTTAATTCTTTCCATTTGATATCCCATTTATATTTTGAATTAAAATTTATGAGTGTGGGATTTTCTCTTAAGTATGAGGGCACATGGGATTTGAGTTGTGAATTTATTCCCATTTTCAATTGGAAGGAATGAACAAAGGAAGTTAATTTTGATTTAGGAAAATTTTGAAGATTTAGTATCATGACTTGATTGCTACTTTGATTCGCATAGTGTTTGACCACTTGGATTGTAATGAAATTCATGAGAAGTTTTTGGTAATTCATATGTTTTGGATTAATTATTGGTACTAATCGAAGTTATGTGTTTGTGTTACTGTAGACCTTTTTGACTTGGTATGATATTGACGCACTATTGAGTTAAATATTTAGAAGGATATTTTGTCTCTTTCATTGCTTGAGGACAAGCAATAGTTAAAGTTTGGGGGTTTTATAAGGTGGTATTTTACAAACTTATCTTGTCTTTAAGCTTATAATTTTGCTATGTATGAGTGATAAAATTATGTGTTTAATGTTGTTTACTTCTATTTTATACGGTCTATGTGATTTAAAAGGGATCATGAAGAAACAAAGTGAAAAAAAGTCAAAAAGAAGTCGAAAAGAAGAAAATCTAGAAAATGGCCTCAGGTGTCGCAATTGCGACACACATGTGGGAAATGCGAAGAAAGCAGTGATCGCAAATGCCAAAAAGGCTTTGCAAATGCGAAGTCAACCTAGGCCAAAAGTTTTCGCAAATGCCATAAAGGACTTCACAAATACAAAGTCAATCCAGACAGTCAAACTTTGCAAATGCGAAGATATTATCGCAAATGCAAACGTCAACAGGAATGTCAATGTTCACATTGCGAACATTGCTTTGCAAATGCGAAAATCGCGCTGCAGTTTTGGGCACTTCTACAATTTCACATTTTTAGGCCCCAAACCCTTTAATACACGACCTAGTTCAATTGTAGAATATCTTTGGCAAATATTGGGAAGCCTTTACACATCTTGAGAAGTGAAGACAAGTTTTGGAAGCTAGGGTTCTTACACACACACTTGGGTCTTGAAGATTTGGTTTAGAATTTCTTACCCATTTATGTTCATTTCTTCATTTCCTTGCCTTGTATTATATATGTAATTGTGTAGTATTTTTTCCAACACTTGAATCTTGTTTTTAGGAATATTCATATTTAAAGTGTGGATTAAATATCTTGTTGTACTTATGTATTGAATAATTTTTAGTTGTATTGAAGTGAGTTATTGTTTCTTTAATTATTCTTATTCTTTAATGTTTCCAAAGGGATTAGGTAACCTTAGGACTCGCCTATTTACTTCAAATTAATTTTGGGAAAGATAATTTGGGGTTTTGAAAGATTAATTAACAAGAACTTGAGGTTTTAACTATCACTTTATAGATTCTACCTTGGGATAGGATTGAACTACTTGTAGCCATATTCGGGTGTGCTTAATCTCTTAATTATTTTAGGGATAATTCAATTAGGAAGTCTTGTTAGTCTTTGGAAGAAGCTAATATAGAATTATTACCTGAGGCTAATTAACATAAACTCGCTCATATTTGTAAAATCGTGAAATATATTGGATCGTTACATGAGTGTAATTCCCAATGCATCCATGCTTGTAGCCATTGATCACTATACTTGCTTTCTAGGTTAGTTTATATTTTCGTATTTAGTTATAAATATTTTTCAAAACGTTTCTAAGTGTTTGGCTTAGCATAATAAGTGTTAATTCTTTTCTACACCTAACCGCCTACAAATTATTCACTGTGGGATTTGATCGTGACTCATAGTTGGGTAAAATATATTGCATGCGAATGTGTCCATTAAATATTTAGTAGATTTGGATGTCATCAGTCTGCGGATCGCAGACCTGCCTCATACCTGCACAGAAATTCCCAGTTCTGGAGGGCCATTATGTGGTCCATTTTGGGGAACTCAAAAGTGTTATGCGGTCGCATATGCGGCCGCAGATCTGCATCGGGGATTTTTTTTTTAATTTTGTAACCCGACCTTATTTCGATATATAGTCGTTGAAGACCATTTGTAAGGAAAAAATCTAATGTTTTGAGAGTGGGAAAGTGATCTATAGTGAGATGGGGGTTCCTAAGCTAATTGTTTACCAATATTTGCTCATGTATTGAAAAATTCACAAGAAAAAGTTACAAGGTCTTCATCCAAGAGATAAGGTTTAGCCCGGTTTGTGTTGATCATTGAATATTTGGTACTTTCCAGTTTTTATTTTTTTTACATGCATGCTAGTAGGTGAGGTTAATTTTTTGCCTCAATAGGATTATTGAGGTAAGGTTTAGCCCGATTTATGTTACCTTGGTCCTATGCCTTTGGAAATGATCCACACAACAATGAGATTATATGTCCTCATGAGACTTTGTCGGCAGCTACACCATGAATCCTCTCCATGAGGGTGCCATCATAAGGCAATGTGAGGTGCAGAGGAGTGATTATATAGCCAAGGCATATGTGTAACAATACCGATGCTATTGTCCCCCTTATTTTTACTTTTCCTAATTGTTGTATTTTTTATATATATAAAAAACTAGCCGTAGGCGCTTGCCTAGCAGTTTGCCCAAAAAAAAAGAGATAAGGTTTCGTACCCTAGTCTTCAATTTCAAATGAGCTGGGACTCCTTCTTAATTTGTGTTCAATTTTGCTATATTTATAAATAGATCAAAGTGGCTAAGATTGGAACATTGTAATGATATAAGGAGCTCGAGGCGATTTATGTTGTCTATTCTTCACTCTTAGAATCGAATCCCACGATGGGCTTGTAAGTCTCGAGTTGTTCACTATAAATTGATTATTATGAATAAGCATTGTGTCAAATGATATATGTTCAATATGTATTCTAAATGTTCTTGTTACTACTTGAGAACGTGTTCAAAGCATGGGTTGCATATCTAAACGTTACAACTTCAAGTCGTCTTTCAAATGAAAGCAATTATGCTATGTTGTGTAAGAAATCTCAAGGTGCTTAAGACTCTTATTTGATCACATGTTTACTTAAAGTATTGAATAGAAATGCTTTCTTGTTGATGATCCGTTATGGTGTTTGAAAGTGAAATAGGTGATCATGAAATATGAAATACGACCAACGTGCCAAGAATGATATTACATTTGGGGCCATTAGTGCCAATGAAACAAAGAGACGTGTAAAATATAAATGAAATGAGTTGTAAATCCTTTAAATAAATAAATACTTTGGGCGTATCATTAGTCACCGAGGAAGGATAGGTCGAAATAATCTAACCCCAAAGTATCGATGTAGGAGTGAATGGTGATTATTCCCCTTATTAGGGATGATATTGGTGTGATGAGAATATTACCCTTTATTGGGATGAGATTAATGATAGAAAAGGGTATGTCGTTCCACACGGTATTGTGGCGAGACGGCCTAGCCGATTGGGTTGAGATCGAATGTCATGCCACACACATGGTGGTGATTATGCTTGAGATTATGATTGAATCAATGATTAAGATTGAGATAATGATTGTGATTGTGGTTTATGCCTTTGGGTGAGATGACTTGCCGATCGGGTCCTGATCAGACTCTGTCCTAAAAACACGGTATCGGTGCTAAAGATCTCCCACCTAAAATATGGAAATTTACTTGAAAACTTGTCTTGTTCCTAACTTGCATTGATTTTATGATTGTTCTTCCTTGTGATATCACTCATTCTATAGAGAAGGTGTTTAGCCATTTATATTAGTGTTATTCCATATGTACTAACGTACCTTTCGGCGAGGGCGCTGCATCTTTAATGGATGAAGGTAGTTCCACATCAGGCGGCTTTGATCATTAATAGCGGTACACCCTCTACTCGGCTGACTTGGTGATCCCCACTTCATTTTGGGGTGGTGTATCTTTCGTTCCTTGTATATTATATTTTCAGGTATAGTTGGGGCCTTGTTTCCAGCACTATCATCGTACTCTTTTATATCTATTAGAGTCTCCGTAGACATAGTTTGGATTGTATATTGGTGTTGGGAGAGTCAAACTAGTAATGTTGTATTTGTACCACACGTTCCACTCCACTATGAAAATGTATGTATCTTGAACTTTATAAATTATGTAACTAGTGATAAGGAATCAGGGTTGTTTACATGATTCTCCCATCGTCTAATTAATGAAATAGATCTTTTATTTATTCATGAGTGAGTTCGGGTAGAAGGTATTGTACATGCTTGCTCGGCTGGGTTATCTCGGTTGAGCGCCGGTGACGCTCCCTGAGGTCGGGGCATGACAGTATTCTAGTCCCGTACAATTCGTGAAATCATTTTCTCATTAAATCATTACTCAATAAAAGGCCTAAAGGCCATCCTCTTGTCTATAACAATTACACCTTTATTCAACTACCAGGGCAACATTCCATCTCTTCTAAATTCTCCTAGTCTTAGACTCCTCTAGGTTAACTCAAGCTATATTTAGCTTTCTATAACCTATGGAAACCGTTAGCTCTCTTGTTTTGATGGGCTTAATCCCGAGGCATTACCTATTCTTGTCACCTTATCACTTGTCTTTTCATATCATTACTCCTATCTACCTAAAACCTTGTCGCTCTACGATACTTTAGCTTGCGACTTACAAATATCTATTCATACTAATCGCAACCTTCCTTTAACTTTCTAGCACCATAGATTTCCTTTCGTGCCTTCTCAATTTCCTTTAAATATAAGCAATTACTTTTCCTTGTCGGTCTGCCACTTGCTACAAGAATGCTTGGCTTATCTTAGTGCCTACGAATACTGGAACTTCTTGTAACTCGTATGATCTCAAATATCACTTTTGATTTTTCCTTCCCGTTCATTAGCCATGATAGGTGACACTTATGGAGTGCATACGATGTTGTAGTGAGACTGTTATTACAAGATCATTTCCTCTTTAGGTCACTATGCTTAGGTTGAAGCCTTCTTCCTTATTTCCTCAAGTAGTCTTTCATTGTGGTACTTAGGGGAGACCCTCTAAATCTTGTAAAGCTACGAGCTTATTACATCATATACCTGACATAATTTTTGATGTTCTTGCTCGCCTATAACTATCTCAAGTTACTTACCTCCGCGTTCATAGGGGTTCTTCGGAACTGAAATTTTTGACTTTCTTTCCAGTGGCACTTTATTTTATTTCTAAAACACTTATACGGTACCTTTACCTACCCAAACTCCTATATGAATATTTCTCACAGATTACAATGCCATATCTGCGAGACTAAATTCTATGCTGGGGTTCACTACGTTTATCAATCTGTTGATTTGTCTGTATCCTCTTGTCTGGCCATAACTAGGCTCTTCCTGAATCAACTACTAACTACTTGTTGGTCCATTCTTGTATCTATATTCTGTGTAATCTATCTTGGGTTATGTCCTTTGTCTTAACTTACCTCTCGCGTTGGCTCTTGATGTATCGAGTGTCCATTCACACTACTTTATTAATAACATCCTGGCCGGGAACTATTACTGCCTCTCCCCAGCATTGTGCTTGCATAATATTCTAGAGTCGCGACATATCTATAGGATCTTAATAAATGCAGTCTTATCTCGTTCGCCGTTTTACCGCATTCTTCCTTTACTATTTTATAGTTACCTGGACCAGTTAACTCTGGCTTAATACCACATCACACCATCTTCTCCCCTTTAGGGGAGTACTAAAATTTAGTGTTACAACGATCTACCTATAGAAGTTTTACCTCTTCATCTTTGGCATATTTTCACATCATCAATGAACCATAATCGCCTTACAATAACCCTTATGTACCGGGGATAAGTGAATTCCTTATGCACAAGGGTGATACCTAGTGTAACTGGCACACTTTATCCTTTAAGCTTACCTTTTTTCACAGTGCTTTCTTTATGGAAGCGTCTTCCTAAATGAACTTTAAAGGTTATTCTTTTGTTTTTCATTTTATTATTGCTTAGATGTGATCTCTGAAATTCTCACGATGCCGACAACTATCAAATCCTTCGATCCCTAATTCATGTTTATTTTATCTTGTTCATTGGCCCATACTAATTTCTATTACTCTGGGATCTAACGTTTCCTTCTGGTAATCACGTTGGAGTCTCCAACTTATTTCTCGAAATGCGGATAAGACTTTATGGCTTATACTCTTTTATTGTTTCAAGGAATGTCTCCTCTTGTCTATTACTTCACTTGACTATAGACTCTATCATCCTGTCATATTTTGACGTATCGTAATCACTCATTTATCACATCTTACTCATAATGCATCATTTACTCTCTTCTTATGCTCCAGCTAATATTTCTCTCTATCACTTTATTCTGAAAACTTCAACAAAATATTCTTTTGCTTTTAGCTCCCCTTGCTCCATCTACTAGCTCTTCGGATCGCCTAACATTATCTCTTGACTGGGGACGGGAGCCATACTAAGTTAAATAATCATCACTTCTAGGATTCCAGTGCCTATCTTTTGAACTTTCTGCACGATCTAGTGTTCATATATGACTGTTCTATTCTAGAATTCACCATCACAAGGAGATCTATTACCACGTTTACACTATCCTTTGGAAATGTAAGCTAATGATCACAATCTATCCAACATTTTGGGTTACTATAACCCCAGCTGGATCCTGATATACCATCCTTCACTTAAACTATATATGTTAGCTCCCATAGGGCAACTAAGATGGGTGTGGCCAATTGTAATACCTGTTATTGTCAATAGTAACTCAGCATGCTTATATTTCTCTGCCTAAATTTTAAATACTGATAATATTCACTAACTGGGTACCTTGTACCCTTCTTCCCGTTTCTTCTTTTACTTGTTGAAACTTGTATCTATCTTCTGATTATCTTATTGCATTTTACCATATGGGTGGATAGATAATCATGCCTTAGGGTTCCTTATGAAGAATATTATACGTCTTAATACATATAGGATCTATTGAAGACCTCATATTTACTCATCATAAACATGATGCAAAATCGATTTCCTCTAACTCAACTCTTCCACAGCCACATTCAATATCTTACCAACTGTCTTTCTTGATGCAGCTGTCATTGTATTATCAATAAATTAGAATTTAAGAGTTTCAATTCTTACAGTTGAGCTCTACCACACGACCTAGAGTAAGAAGAAAGAGTGAAAATCTTAAATGCTATGTAGCCTCCTTCATATAAGTGTGGTGCAACACACACACATTACTCTACTAGACAGGACTTGTAGACTCGTAAGATAGAACTGCTCTGATATCACTCTTTCATGACCAAACAGAAAGACCGCAATGGGCACCCGCTGCCTTACTCAACCGAGTACCAATGTAACATATCTTTCTTATCCCACTATCATGTGTAAATGAGACAAAAAGGCTATCATGAAATAACCAGAACAATACATAAGGAAATACTCGATATAGGACGACACAACATGATATACCAACTTGTACATGTAATATACGGGCCTATAAGGCCTACATGATCATTTGTAAACTCAAAACATAGGCCGACAAGGCCGTACAAGTATCCATAGACATGAAAGTTATCTAAAAACCGTTAAGAGTACATAAACATCATAAAGATAGGGACAGTGACCCGCCATTCCAATCAATACATGTCCAAAGAATACTGACCAAAAGGACAACTCCGGAGCAAGTGGAGTGCACCAATACCTTCTGTTGAGCTGATAGCCTACTAGGAGGACTGTCAAGCTCTCTATCGGGACCTACAAGCATGAAACGCAATATCCCCAGGCAAAAAATAGCAGTACAAATAAATTACCGAGTATGTACGTCATGAAAAAGTAGTATATAAAAGACATGAAAGAAACTTAGAGTAAAAGGACTCAACTTGTAAGTTTGAACATCTCTCTGAATAAAGAAGCATTTATAATATCATGCATATGTATATAAATGCCATATCATGCATAGATATACGTGCACATAACATCATCAAGCCTCTGAGGGCATTCCATCATATCATCTCGACCTTTGTGGGTGAAATCATCAACATATACCAACTGATCAAATGGTGGTGTGTATTTAATGCCATAACTTTTCCCATATATATATATATATATATATATATAGCATTTGGTCATGGGTCAATGAGTATAAGTGAATGTTATGCATACGGAAGTAAGTCAATAAGATCTCTCGGAAATTAATAAAATCAATATGCCTTTGGCTCATATCATGAAATAAACTTTATCATCTTACATATTTTTTGTGACCCATGAACAGACGATATAATAATAGGACACATAGGGAATCAAGAACATAGGCACCTCTAGTACTTCTATGAATAGAATTATTTGTGAAAGTTCCGCATTTGCTCGTTTTGTTTGTATCATGTGGATCATGCGAAAAGGAAATAAAGAATATCCTTAACATACTTTAACCCCGTTGAGTTCTTAATACCTTCCAAACAACTCCACTCAATCCACCATAACAGAAGGAGATTCAAAATCAGTGTTGAATAAAGGCTAAGTCTGTAACTTAATCTAGTATCTTGTTGATGTATATTCGGCAGCATCTCCCCTATATAAGTATCAATAACAATACACCATATAACAACAACAAGTCACAACTATTTCACGACGAGCGGCAAGCTTCAATCGGAACCTGTATACCCCTATCACCCCTTATAAACTACTTATTTTAACTTAAAAGTATCATTGGAATGATAATGAAGTCATTCATCAATGATTTCAGCCTTATACCATATATTTATAACAACGAAAACAATCCACAATTCCAACTATCCTCAACTAGCAACTTTATTCTATAGTTCACGACTATTCTGTCCATTAACTTAATCTACATCAATATTACCTTAAGCACATGAAAGGACATAATATTGTTACCTCCTACAGTCACATCAAGTCAAAATCCAAGTTATATTTAGCTGACTACAGTCCTCAATGGCAATAAACTACCATAGAAGTTACTTAAGCTAATCTTAACTTCCAATCTCAAGTTTTATGTTTCTTTTATCAATTCACTTGATAAACATATAGACATGAATAGAAACAGAAACCATACCATAATAAAGTTATTTTCTCCAATTTTTGGCCATGACAACATATATATATATATATATATATATATATATATATACACACACACACACACACACACACATTCATATCTCTTCCTCTTTCTAGCCAATTTATAGCCTTTTATTAACCCAACAAAAGATAACAACATCTCTTCCTCTTTTAAGTACTATCATGTAATCTTTCACTACAACACCACAACCAAAATATAATTTACCTTAAACATAATCAAAAGAATGTTAAATATACCTTAGGCAGTATATACAATTTTAACCCTAAGCTTAACTTAGCTCATCATTATCCTTATTCACATCACAACACCATTGAGGGGTTATTCTTCACCTTTGGCTAACTTTGATGTTGGATTATGGTGTATTTTTTTGAATTTATTTGGAACATGAGGGGAACTATTTGGGACGGCTTGGAGAGTGTGAGGATGGAAAGAGGTCTAAAACTAAATAAATCTCATCCCATAAACAAAATAAAAATAGGTGAAGGTCGGCCACTAACCAAGTGGGTCCTATAGGGGCTTCCTGCACAGTCTCGCAAAAATGAGAATATCTTTATACACGGATATTGTATCAATGAACAGTTAATATATTAGAGACTAGACTCATATCGTAAATTTGGAAGGTCAAAAATCCCGCAATTCCAAGTATATTGGAAGAAAATCACTGCTATTTTTTACCTAATTTTCAGCACATTTATGAATGTAACTTGTGATGACCTATGCCAACTTTTGTTCCACAACCCTATTGACTTCAAAAATTAATACAAGACTATCATACAACTGAAATAGCTCATAACATAACCTACTTATCATGTTAAACAACCTATTCTAATCCCAAAAGTACATGCTATAGTATTCTCAACTTGTCGACTTTCGATGAAACTTATTTTCTTCACTTTGTTTAGCTTCTAAGTCTTTCAACACTCTTGGTACTTGCTATCCATGATATTAAAGATTTGTAACCTCCAAGGTAATATGATTAACTTAATTTATGTACTTCCAAATACCATCTCATTTTTGAACTTTCAAGTGACTTACGACATACTCTCAGGTGTGAAAATATGGGGTGTAACACGAAAAATATTCCGCAAAAGCGGAAATGATAGCTGAAAATCTATAGGTGTGGCTCTTTGGGTGCAAAAGCTGAAATTCATCTTAATAATAAAAAAAATAGACTGCACTCTTTGGTATTTTGAGCATATATTAAATTCTAGATCTCCAATTGAGGTGATTTTTGAGGCGTTCTTCTCATATTTTATGGGGAGGGGGGTTAGTATTTAAACTGAATTTTTGTATTTTAACATAATTCCAGTAGTTCATGTGTGAATTAATCCATGTTTTGATTGGAGAATTAAGGGTTTTAATAAAAAACTTTTCTAAAGAGATTAGTTGGGGTTTGAACATCGATTCGAAGTCAAAATTGGTTGAAACTAGTATGGTTGGACTCGTAATTGAATGGGTTGTCGGATTTTGTGAGTTATGTCAGATTTTGAGGTGCGGGCAAGGTTTGAATTTTTGGTTGACTTTGGGCTTTTGATTAAAGATTCAAACTTTATCGATTGGGTTTGTTTCCTTTGGAATTATTTTATGTTCTTGGGTTGTTTTTGGCTAGTTTTGAGCCATTCAGAGGCCGGTATGCATGGGATGGAATTTCTAGAGTATTGTTTGGCTTGTTCAGTATTGAATTCGACTTGTAAGTAACTTATCTAAACTTAGATTTGAGGGTATATAACCATGGGAACTGTGTTATAAGAGATGTATTGAGGCGACACACATGCTAGGTGACGAGCGTGTGGCGCGCATCCAGAAAATCATAATTCTAGTCGACTATTAGACTATGACCGAACTTGTTTTGTTGTTATATCTTGTTACATCCATCTTCTCCCTACTTGCATGATTGTATGAGTCGTGAACCGTGTTATAAATCATGTTTAAGCTATGCGCTTACTCGGTTGAGACCTAATAAGGCTATTTTTGTTATTTTGAGTTATATGCTCTAACAATAATCATACACTCAGTCATGATTCTTCATTTGCGTATCATATCTCAGTCTTTGTTCATCATCAATTTTTACATCATGTTATCATTGTTTGGGCTGATTGGCATGATATTTGTGAGCCCTAAAGACTGGAGAGATTGATGATTGAGTTGGGACCTGAGGGTCGAGTTGTGAGTGAATTTACAGGATGGATTTGCATGCCGCAATAGTTATTTATGGGATCAGGCTGCTCTTCACAGCGGGATTTATTGACTCATTATGGGATCGGGCTGCATGTCGCAGCATGCCATGTTGGCTTATATTAGTGTTTAGGTAGGGTCTTCCCCTCTGGAGTCTGACATACATACAGTGAGCGCAGGTACCGAGTGATTGAGTGTGTTGAATAGGAGTCTAGGATATTAATATTAAATATTCTGAGAGTGTGAGTACATGTGTTTTTCACTGTGATGCAGTATATTTGACATGAATACTTATCATGTAGGCATAGAGATGTATTTCCTCATGCTATAAGCTATTGTGACATTCATGACTTGGCATGCATATTGACATGTAGTCATAGAAATGTATTTTCCTCATGCTAACTAATAATAAAATATTTTATCGGTTGTCGAAAGTTATTTGGAAAAATCATAGTTTCCTGATATACTTATATTTTGGTAATTTTAGTAAAAGATTTAGGTTTACTGTTATACCTGAAAAGCATGACTATATTTCGTAACTGTGAATGAGCTGATCATCATATCTTTGATTCATTACTTGTACTGCTTTTATTATATTATTATGAATTATTCTTTGTTATTGGTGTTGGACTCTAATTGTAGTCTAAGCTCGTCATTGCTTTCAACCTAAGGTTAGGTTTGTTACTTAGTGATATATGGGATTGGTTGTACTCATACTATACTTTTGCACCTTGCGTGCAAATTTTAGAGTTGATGTTCCTGTGTATGGAGGGAGATGGCATTGAAGATGTACTTACGTTCCAGTTATAGCTGCCTTTCATTCTTGGTAATGTTAGATTTATAATTATGTTTTTATATTTCGATTAGATGATGTATTTATTTCAAACCAGCTTTGTAAACTCTAAATCTTAGAAGCTCGTAATTTTGACTACTAGTACTTGGGTTGTTATATAAAAGTTAAACTATTTCATCATTTATTTTCTAGTAAATCTCATTTGAATAGGATTATTATTAATTGGCTTACCTAGCGGGGTCGGTTAGGTGCCATCAAGACTAGTTGTTTTTGGGTCGTGATAAGCTTGTATCAGAGCTCTAGGTTCACAGGTTCTATGAGTCATGAGCATATATCAAGTAGAGTCTTGCGGATCAATATGATGACGTCCATACCTATCTTCGAGAGGCTACAGGGCATCTAGGATAAACTTTCCATCTTTATTCTTTGTCATGCAATATTGATTATCTTGAATGTATCTCTTTGAATTCTTTCCAATCACTCGTATGTTATTTGAGCCTAGCGTATTATCTGTGCATTGATGGCTTGTGATTCCATAGATGAGGCACGAGACATGTTCTCTATGTTTTGGTGATGGGCCAGTATGGAGAGCACAAGGTCGGGTTTTGACCGCAGTTTGGGCTGAGTTATTTAGTTGTGTGAGCATGTGCTTTTGGACATATATGTTTGGTAGTGTCCCTATGAGTGGAATTTATATCTCGCTCAGTTGTTGGATGATTATATGATGAGTATGATATGACTGCAGGATGTGTTTAAATGGTTTGAAAGTGATGACAAGAGTTTGCTTGAGATGTGAAAAGGATTATTGTGTGCTTGATTCCTATCTTGATATGTTGTGTAGTCTCAAGTTATGAGTGTGTTGACGGATCTTAATGTTGTCCAATTATGGTATGAAGTATATTCGTATATTTTGTTGATGAGTTCAGACTCAAGAAGATATAGTGATTGCATGATGGTTGTGGCTATGGTAGGGCATAATGAAATGCCAAGTTGAGGCTGAGTATGTGGGTTATCTCCTGCGGGGTGGTCTACGGATATATGATCCATATGATGTTATGTGAAGAGTTTCTTTCTACCAGTGGGTTATATGTGTTGCGATTTAAGTTTGGATCGGTTGAGAAAATTGACTTGATTGTCACGAGAATGAGTGCGAGCCTAGCAGATGATTTGAGGTATCTTATGGTTATATGTTATACTGATTTGGGTTTGAGGCATACTTGTGAATCAGTTATGACTTGAAGATGTTAATATCGAATATGACTTGAGTAAGGAATTTCTAGTTGCATGATGTATTACACTTTATGGGTATATGGAAATCATGGAGCACTTTGAGTTGTTATTCATGAAGGATGTAGTGCGCATGGAGTAGGAATTTACTCAGTTGTCTTAAGGCAGGGTTATTTCTTTGGGTGTTGGCGTGCTAATGGGCACGATTTGTTCGGACCATTTGGGTAGTGCAACTGAGATTTGAGCAGAGTGGATAACTCTTGAGAAGGTTCTAATGGATGCAAGATTAATATGCGGCAGTTGAGAATTTTCTGAATTTGTATACGCTAAGATTTGAGATATGCATTTGATGGTGTCAGTATTCTCAATATTTCTATATCATTACGGACTTTATATTTGAATATCAGAGAGGTTAAGGAAATGGCTTTAGATTCACATAAGGTCTCTTCATAGTGGGTAACACCAATGCGGTATTTTGGGTGCTCAAGAGGGAATACAGTGGCTTATGGGCCTTAAGACGACATGATTTCATGCTAGGATCTCTTATGGTCAGCTTTGGGTAAGGATCATGGTGTTCTGACGAGGAAAAATGTTAACTTTAAGGAAAGTTGAAAGGAACTCTGTGAAATAGGACAACTTGCGGGTAGATCGGATTAGCATGGTAATGGAAATGATCACTTCTTTTTGTTCTTATAATGTAGTGAGTCTCTACAGGTATTTTGTGAAAATACTCTTGGGTTTGGCAAACCTGTGTGACTTGGTTGAGCTAGAGGGATTCAGTTCCAATGTCTTGGTATGTGCAAATGAGTTTCGAAGTGTTCTCGATTATTTATGCCACAATTTCAGATGGATATTATCTACAGGTATAAGCGGTATGTTGTGTGGTGTGATTTTCCTGAACGAGATCAAGCGGGATGTTTCTAGCTAATTGAGTATGCATTCTTCCTGTGACTTAGAGTTGATAATGAGGTTCTCGTGTTTTTATATAATGGCCTGCTAGAGGTGGTGCATAGTGTGTGATATTGGGATTCACATGTGCATGTATACGGTTCAGTTTCAAAAGGGAGGTCATGATTAGATGAATGCTATTACTACTTTGTCTTCCTGAGAAGGGTGCGCATTTCAGAAGGTGCACTATATTTTTGTTACGCCCCGCAATATTAAATCGATATCACGTTTCGTAGTATTATATTACAATGATGTTATTCTTTGCAGTAATATATTACAATGATATTACGTCCTGCAGTATTATATTACGATGGTGTTGTGCCTTGCAGTATTACATTATGGTGATGTCACGCTTCGCAGTATTAAGTTACGACAGTGTTGCACCCAGTAGCATTACATTACGGTGATGTTACGTTTCGTAGTATTAATTCGTAGTATTAAGTTACGATGATGTTGCACCTTGAATTATTGTACGTGGAATTTATCGTAAGGTAATTGACATCAGTCCAAGTAAAAGATTACTTGGAGGTTATAAGGATTATACTATTTCACAAGTGATTAGTAAATTCGTGAAGGTGAGAAGGGAAGCAAGTCAAAGAAAATGAATTTCATTGAATTTGGCATTTTGGGATAAAATATGGTCCGAGCTAAAATACCCGATATTTATGGACTAGTGTCATACAAGGTACTACATGAACATAAAGTGTACAAGGTATGTTAAAAGAAAGTAGTATTTAATTAAGTTGAGATAATTTTTAAATTACGAAGGTAATTGGTTAATTACCGAATAACGGGACATTACCCAGTTAACTAATAAGTGGGTAAAGATTATTAATCTTTACCCACCCTTCCACGTGGCATAAACTCACAATAGGCAAAAGATGACTCTTGAGTCACCTTGCCAGACGGCTACCATGTAGTAACCAAATGATGACT
Source organism: Nicotiana glauca (assembly GCA_026770625.1). NCBI lineage: Eukaryota > Viridiplantae > Streptophyta > Magnoliopsida > Solanales > Solanaceae > Nicotiana > Nicotiana glauca. The sequence goes on from MU783520.1 coordinate 16,799, forward strand.
AAGTTAAAATCTTAATAAGAATTTTATATCTTATCCATGGAATTCCTTGTAAAAGGCCAAACTAATCTGCCTTTGGCTCAAAAAAGCCGAGAACGTTAAGCAGAAGAAAAATTCCATTTCAAACAAGTTTTAAAGAATTTTTGTTCCAACTTTCAACTTTCATTCCTCCTTATTCAGAAATGATTTCGTTCCAACTTCCAATGATTCGGAAGCTTAATCTGATTTTTGGGTTTTAAGCTCAATCTACGAAGGTTTCAAATGAAATATTATATGGAGTTTTTCCTACTCCGGATATGTTTAGTATATCCCTTCTTCTTTTGGCATGATCTATATGATACGAACGAAACGTGCAAATGCACCAATTCCATAAATGACTCTATTCATAAAAGTATTAGAGATATCTATATTCTTGAATTTTCATGTGTCATAATATTTTATCATCTGTTTATGGGTCTCAGAATAATACATAGTTGAAAAAGTTTATCCGGAAGGAATATTGAGATTATTACGTATATTTCATGCATCTCACACATTTATATATGTGCATTGACCCATGACCAGATGGTGTTATATATATATATATATATATATATATATA
>MU783520.1:17665-38985 GCA_026770625.1 Nicotiana glauca
TATTATATACGCACCACCACCTGATCAGCTGGTATACGTTGATGATTATGCCCAAGTGTCCAAGATGATATGATGGGATTCCCTCAGAGGTTAATGATGTTATGAAATATGTACCTATGCACGACATGACGTTCATAAGCATATGCCTGATACTATAATTATTTCATGATTTACAAAGTTATTAAGACTTACAAGTTGAGTCATGTACTCCATATTTTTCCATGTCTGTTATGTACTTATTTATGTGCCTTACATACTCGGTACATTTTTCGTACTGACGTCTCTTTTGTCTGGGGATGCTTTATTTCATGCGCGCAAGTCCAGATAGACAAGTCAAGAGCCCTCCAAGTAGGCTATCAGCTCAGCGGAAGATGTTGGTGCACTCCATTTGCTTCGGACTTGCGTATTTGTTTAGTACAATTTAGACGTATATTATTTGGTATGGCAGGACTCTGTCATGACCTTTATGACATTTATGTACTCTTAGAGGCTTGTAGATATATGTCATGTACGTGAAATATTGTACGACCTTGTCGGCCTATGTTTTGAGTTTATAAATGATCATGTTAGCCTATTAGGCCCGAATGTCACGTGTATATGATGATGTAATAATAAAGATACGACACATTGGTACTCGATTGAGTAAATGATACACTCAAATTACAATTTAATTAAATAGTGTAAGGCGGTCAAAGTCAAATATGGTGTAAATCGTCGAATCCCACAGGGAATAGGTGTGAAATGGTTACTTAAGTAGCCTGCTACTTGACTTAGGTCATAATTCTATTCCGTTAATTGTAACAAGAGAATGATATGATTGTAAATTGAAGAGATAACTAATTGTAACTTTTAGAATGTAAATAATTTGATTAAGGAAACCAAGATTATGTCCCCTTCAATGACATGTAATGCAATCGGTTTTAATATTATATATTTCTAATGGAAGGTCCTTTAGATATGCAAATAATTTCTAAATGACTACCCAATATTTTTCAATAGTTAGGTAGTATTTTCTCTTTATGATTTTTCGAAATATATAAGAGTTGCAATGAAGAGCAATCAATTTATGCTAAAACCCATTTATTCCTAAGCGATTTTATTAAACAAGGTTTAACGCCTTGAATCTTTTATATTTACATCTACCAAACCTTAACTCACTTTTTCAAGCAAAGAAAGAGTTTGATGGCAGTTGTTAATGTTTGCAACCACCAACAATAAATGAAGGATGAGAAATAAATATATATCAACCAACCATTATATATATATTCAATGTTAAATACCCATTAACATAACACCCATTTAGGGTCCACAACCTTAGTATTTAAAGCTACTCATGCTAAAGTACAAAAAGATGAGAATATTAAATGCCATAAGGCTTACAAAGTGAAATATTCTTCACTTCTAAAGCTTCCAAAAGAAAGGAATATTCAAAGGTTGGAATGTAGCTCAAAAATCGGATAAGCTGCCTCCACAAAACCCCAATAAATCTATTTATAGCGGGCTAAAACTCGGGACCAATTTCGAACAAAAATGCCCCTCCAGGACAATTATGCGACTGCATTTCTCGCATAACAGACATGCGGTCTGCATTCTCATCAAAGCTATCGTATATTCGAAACCCTAGTTCCCAAGTAGTTATCACATTTTGGTTATGCGGTCCGCATTGTCGATTTGCGATCACATTTGTCACCTCATTTCAGATATCAGCAACTTTTACAGAGGGTTTGCGATCCATTATGCGGCCCGCAAACCTGTTATGGCCGTTCAGACTCAGTTGTTTCTCGTCAAGGATTTTTCGTTTCGTGAGCCCTTCTCTATACAGATCCCTAGAACCTTCGACCCCAAACCTAAGTTGGAAATCATATCCTCTTTTTCTTATTGCCTCAGCTTGTAGATCGGCTGATGACAAGGTATCCTCCTCATCAGACTAGGAGGGATGTGCAATAATAGGTTGGGATGATTCCAATCGTGAAAGCTTGGCTTGTTGTGCTTGACGACAGGTGGAGGCCCTTTTCTTGGAAGCAAGATGTTTCTTGGGAGCCATATCTACAATGAAACAAAGTGTGAGCGACATAGCAGACATCAAAAAAAAATTACAAAGAAAGCCAAGTATGCAATAGGTTATGCGGTCGCATAACCACTATGCGGACCGCAAACCTGTCGCAAAACTTTTGTCTACTGAAAGGAAATATTTATGCAACGGGCTATGCGATCACATATCCATTATGCGGTTCACATAACCATCACAAAACTATGCGCTTGGAAAGTTCATCACACTATGCGATCACAAAACCCACTGCAAAGATGGATTTGCGATTGCAAATCAGCCGCAAACAACATATTACAAAAGGTCAGAAACTGTTGAAGTATGCGGTGGCTTTGCAGTCTGCATATCACTTATGCAATAGCAAAGCCTCCGCAATTTTGTCATCTTCCTCAAATCACCCGGGGTTTCTTATGCGGTAACAATGCAGACCGCAAATCGATTATGTGGTCCGCAAAAGTTTTTGTCCTCAAGGTTTTGAAAACCACCCTCTACAATGGTGACCCTAATTTCACTACCAGCACCCCAAGCCTAACTCATTATCCAAGAACCCCCATCCCCGTATTACGAGCAGATATCCAAATAACAAAGAGGAAGAAAGAACAAACACTAAAGGAAACTAAAAATAGGAAAACACATAATAAAATTTAAACTAAAATTTACAGGGATGAAATCGGGAAGGGAGAACATACCAGGAATGGAGGATTGAGAACACTTGGGATATGAATTCAACAAGTGGGATTGTTTTTTACTCTTTTCAATCTCAACTAGCTGTTTTCCTTTCTCCTTTTTATTTTTGTTTTGTTTTCATTTTTTTGTTTAAGAGGGAAATGATTTTGTCTTAGCACTGGTGTGTGTTTATGTGCGAATGGGTAGGGATACTTACCTACGAAATTGTGGTGGATAAGTCACCGCATAATGACTTATGCGACCCCATAAGTGTTATGCGGTGGGTTCAACTCAAGTTGCTCATTTACACAATGTGGTGCACTTATGTTATCACATAATTGATATGCGGTCTGCAAAGTGTATGTCCTCGCTGCATTTCGACCATCAATATTTGCTAAACAAACTGCCTAGGTCTATGATCACTTTGCGGTCCGCATATTCAAAATGCAACCACATATGTGTAGCAGATTTTCCATGGTGACTTTTCTTCCTTTTCACTCGCAATTTTACCCTGTGTTATGATATTTTGAATCACCTGCACTCTAATACACACTTTAAATTTCTCAATATAATCTATCTAACCAAAGTTATAATTTAAAGGATAAAAAGTATGTTACCATATATGGGTTGCCTCCCATGAAGCTCTTGATTTAACGTCACGACACGACGAAGTTGGCCTTTCTTTGGGTTCACTCATTGGTCGGGCATGGACCATCTTTGAGAGCCAACTGTTCCACCAAGTGTTTTTCTCCATCTGAGCCCAAGTAGTGCTTGACTCGCTGGCCATTTACTTTAAAGGTTTAGAGACCATCCTCTGATTCTTATTCCACAACTCCAAAAGGGGATATATCTACCACCTTGAACGGACCAGACCACTTTGATTTGAGCTTGCCCGGAAACAATTTGAGCCTTGAGTTGAAGAGAAAAACCAAGTCACCCGACTTGAAATCCCTTTTCAAAAGATATTTTTGTCGTAGACGAACTTCATCCTTTCTTTGTACACAACTGCACTTTCATATGCATGGAAATGGAATTCCTCCATTTCATTGAGTTATGTTAACCTCAAATTTGTAGCTTCAGCCCAGTCCAAGTTCAACCTTTTTAAAGCCCACATGGATTTGTGCTCCAGTTATACAGGTAGATGACAAGCCTTGCCGAAGACTAACCAATAAGGAGAAGTTCCAATGGGGGTTTTGTATGCTGTGTGGTATGCCCACAATGTGCCATCTAGCTTTATTGACCAGTCGGTCCTGTTTGCATTAACAGTCTTTGCTAGAATATTTTTTTATCTCCTGGTTGGAAACTTCAACTAGGCCACTTGATTGGGGATGATAAGGTGTTGTTACCTTATGCTTGACGCCATATTTCTCTAGTAGCCCCGTGAAAGCCTTGTTACAGAAGTGAGACCCATCATCACTAAGATGGCTCTAGGAGTGCCAAACCGCGTGAATATTTTTTTCTTTAAGAATGTGGTCACACTCCTTGCCTAATTGTTTGGTCAGGAAATTGCTTCAACCTATTTGGACACAAAGTCCACAGCCACCAACATATATTTTATACCACAAGAGCTTACAAAGGGGCCCATAAAATCAATTTTCCACACATCAAAGATCTCTATCTCCATCACAAAGTGCATTGGTATTTCATTCCTCTTGGAGATTGATCCTTGCCTTTGACATTGGTCGCAAGCCTTGACCATTTGATTGGCATCATGATAAATTGACGGCGAATAATAACCACATTCAAGCACCTTTGCCGTCGTTCGATTGCCCTTATGGTAACCCCTGACCGGTGAGCCGTGGCATGCCTTTAGAATTGGCATAATCTCCTCTTCTGGAACACACCTTATGATGATGTTATCAACACAAAAACGGAACAAGAATGGTTCTTCCCAATAGTATTGCCGACAATCTCTCAAAAACTTCTTCTTTTGATAAGCTTCCAATCCATCCGGAATAAGGTCACTAACCAAGTAGTTAGCAATATCGGCGTACCAAGGAGCAAATGTGTTAGATAATGCCAATATGTGTTCATCTGGGAAAGCATCGTTGATTTCAAGATCTTCCTTTGGTCTCCCTACCTCTTCAAGCCTTGATAAATGATTCGCCACTTGATTTTTCGTCCCTTTTCGATCTTTGACTTCGAATTCAAATTCTTGCAACAACAGGACCCACCAAATCAACCTAGGCTTTACATACTTCTTTTCCATAAGATAGCGAAGAGCAGCATGGTTTGCGTACACTATCACCTTGGATCCCCACAAATAAGCTGGGAATTCTCAAATGCAAAGACAATGGCAAGAATTTCTTGCTCAGTCACCGTATAGTTCATTTACGTGCATTTGAGTGTCTTGCTTGCATAATAGACCGGGTGGAGAACCTTTTTATGATATTGGCCAAGCACTACCCCAATAGCTACACCACTGACGTCACACATGAGTTCGAATGGAAGAGACCAATTGGGTGTGACAATAATAGGTGTCGTGGTGAGCTTTTGTTTCAATTCCTCAAAGGCTTTGAGGCACTTCTCGTGAAACAAAAATTTTGCATCTTTCTCAAGGAGTTTGCACTTGGGATTTGCAATTTTGGAAAAATCCTTGATGAAACACCTATAGAATTTGGAATGCCCCAAGAAACTTCGGACACCTTTAACTGAAGTAGGTGGAGGAAGCTTGGAAATGATCTTGATCTTTGCTCGGTCAACTTCTATGCCATGTTTCGAAATTTTGTGGCCCAAAACAATGCCCTCGTCCACCATGAAGTGGCAATTTTTTCCAATTTAGCACAAGGTTCGTTTCTTCACATCTCTTAAGCACTTGTCTAAGGTTGTCTAGACAATCTCAAAAGAATAACCTACGACCGAGAAATCATCCATGAATACCTCTAAGAAATCCTCCGCCATATCGAAGAATATTGATATCATAGACCTTTGGAAGGTGGTCGGAGCGTTGCATCGCCCAAATGGCATCCGGCTAAATACAAGCGTGCCATATGGACAAGTGAATATTGTCTTTTCCTGACCTTCCAATGCAATGTTGATTTGATTGTAGCCGAGTATCCATCCAAGAAGCAATAGAATGACCTTCCCGCTAGCCGATCAAGCATTTGATCAATAAAAGGAATAGGGAAATGGTCCTTGCATGTAGCACTATTTAGCTTTCGATAATCCATACACAGCCTCCATCCGGTCACCGTTCTTGTTGGGATGAGCTCGTTTTTATCATTTTCAATCACTGTCATGCCTCCCTTTTTCGGCACACATTGCACCGGACTCACCTAAGAACTATCGGCAATAGGGTAGACTACCCCGGCATACAACCACTTGATGATTTCTTTCTTTACCGCTTCTTGCATGGAAGGGTTTAACCTTCGTTGATGCTCCATACTTGGTTTACTCTCATTGTCCAATTGGATCTTGTGTTCGCAAATTCCGGCGGGAAACCCCCTGGATGTCCGCAATTGTCCATCCAATAGCTTACATATGCTCTTTTAAGACATTCAATAGTTGCTCTACCTGCAGATCATTCAACAAAGAATAAATAATTACCGGTAGAGTGTCATGTGAGCCAAAAAATTAATACCTCAAGTGTGGTGGAAGTGGTTTGAGCTCTAGTTGCGATGGCTCAATAATTGAAGGCTTTTCGGGAGGAGTAGCTCCATTCTCCAAGTCGAGAGAGAGCTTCTTCGGAGCATAAGCATAGGACCCAAGCCCTTCCAATGCATTGACTGATTCCATATACCCCTCAATATCGTCACCATCGAAGTTTACTAAAATTACCGTCAGCGCCTCACCGAGGCATTGTTCTTCCATCTTCATTTAAACCGCATCTTCCACTTCATCAACAATATCGGTCACTGAAATGCTTTCATATTCATGTGGTAGTTTCATACCCTTGCTTTCTTGGAATGTAACCTCTTCATCATTCACACGGAATTTGATCTCATTCCATTCCTAATCCATTAGTGCTCTTCCTGTGGAAAGGAACGGTCTCCCCATGATGATAGGGATCTCTTTGTCAACTGCACAATCATGGATTACGAAATCGGTAGGTAAATGAAACTTTCCCACTTTCACAAGCACATCATTGACAATTCCCACCGGTCTCTTTATGGAACGATCGGCCATTTGCAATCTCATACTTGTGAGCCTTGGCATACCTAACCCCGCTTGCTTATAAATGGCAAGAGGCATTAAGTTGATGCTATCCCCATTATCACAAAGGGCTCTTACAAAATCACGTGCCCCAATAATATATGGAATGGTAAAAGCTCCCGGGTCTTCTTTCTTTCGAACGGTGGATGTTACAATGATGGAACTAACCCGGTGAGTCACATTCACCACTTCATTCTTGGTAGTTCTCTTCTTGGTAATCAAGCCCTTCAAATATTTAGCAAACCCCGACATCTCTTGAAATGCTTTCACAAATGGAATATTCACCGATAACTGCTTGAGAATGTCATAGATCTTTTCGAATTTGATAGCATCAACCTTCCAAGCAAGTCTTTGAGGGAATGGAGGAGGAGGCTTAGGAATACGTGGTAGATTTTTTGGTGTCTCTTTTACCTTTTCTTTTACCTCTTCCCGGTTTACTTCTTGCACTTTCAACTCTTTCGGAACCCTTTTTGCTTCAACAACAATTGGCTCTTCAACTTGTGCCTCAACCTCTTGTTTGGACTCTTCAACTTCAACCACTTGTCCGTTCTCTCCTTGAAGTACCTTTCCACTCTGAGGAGTAATTGCCATGCAACGAGAAGTTGGACCACTCCCACTATCCTTTGGGTTCGCAATTGTGTCACTTGGAAGTGTCCCTTTTTGGTTCGAATTTTGCTCCCTAGAAAGATCTCTAATTTGCATCTCCAATTCTTGAATGGATGAGGTATGATAACCCACAAGCTCGATCATATTCCTCATAGAAGTGTCTCTTGATTTTGCAATACCCGTTCAAGCATGCTTTCCAACTTGGAATCACTTGAGAAACCTTGATTTAAATATTGACCCTTTGGAGGAACATAAGGGTTTGAACTCCTATTTAAGAAATTGTTGTTGTTATTCCAATTTCCTTGATTTGAGCCACCTTGGTCATTTCTCCACTATTGGTTGCCTTCGTTGATTTTGTTGTCCTTGACCTTCGTATTGTTGCCTTTGATATCCTCCTTGAGAGTTGTTGACATAGTTTTCCTCCTCAAAGTCTTGATTTGATATGGGTTGCACATCCTCTACCATATTTACCTTCTTCGTTTGGCTTTAAGTGAACATCTTTGTCAACACATTGACATTAGTGTCAAGCCCTGCAATTACTTTATCTCTCTCTTTATTCTCCTTTTTCACGTTGGTCAAGGAGGGAGCACCATTTGCAATTCCACTTGTGCTGTCCTCTGTGTGCCAAGCTTGATTATTTTGTGCCATTTTGTTAAGGATTTGTTTGATCCTTGCAAATGTCTTGTCCATAAAAGATCCATCAGCTGTATTCTTAGCTATAGATTGGTTCATCGAATCTAAACCCATGTAGAATTTCTCCAAAAGGATAGACTTTGGAAAACCATAATTGGGAGACCTCACCAAATATAACTCGAATCTATCCCATACCTCATGTAGATGTTCTCCCGGTACTTGCTTGAAAAAGAAAATTTTATTCCGGAGCTCATTTCTTACTTTGCATGAACCATTTAGCTAAGAATGCTCAGACAAGTTCAGGCCAAGAATGAAGGAGTTTGGTGGCACTTTTGAAGCCATTTCCTTACGTCCCCAGTTAGTGAGTACTTGAACACCCTCAACCTTAGGGAATCATCTGAGATGTTGTTCTGCTTATGCATCGCACACATACCCAAGAAGTTTTTAAGATATTGTGTTGGATCATCATCAATGAAATTCCTGAAAAACCCCTCCACTTTGAGCATTAAGATTAAACCATGTTCCACCTTGAAAGTTGCAGCACCAACAACCGGAGGTACAATAGCATTTGTTTCCTTAATGTACTCATCTATGTCCGTACAAGGATTTGCCTTCATTTCCTCCTCATATTTGACCATGTCTTCCTATCAACACCAAGCAAAACAAACAAAGTGTGATGGAATAGAATAAGACATAAATTAAAGCACACACTAATTAATAATTTCAAAACTGTATTCCCCGGCAATGGTGCCAAAATTTGATACGCTCAAATTACACTTTAATCAAATAGTGCAAGGCGGTCAGAGTCAAATATAGTAACCCAACAAGGTTGGGGTCAAATCCCACCGGGAATAGGTATGAAAAGGTTACTTAAGTAGTGTGCTACTTGACTTAGGTCATAATTCTATTCCATTAATTGTAACAAAAGAATGATAAGATTGTGAATTGAAGAGATAACTAATTGTAACTTTTATAATGTAAATAATTTGATTAAGGAAACCAAGGTTGTGTCTCCTTCAATGAAATGTAATGCTACCAGTGTTAATATTATATATTTCTAATGGAAGGTCTTTTAGATAAACAAATAATTTCTAAATGACTACCCAATATTTTCTAATAGTTGGGTAGTGTTCCACTTTATGATTTTTCCAAATATAAAAGAGTTGCAATTAAGAGCAATCAATTTATGCCAAATAGAGCCCACTTATTCCTAAGCGATTCTATTAAACAACGTTTAATGCCTTGAATCTTTGATATTTACTTCTACTAAATCCTAACTCACTTTTTCAAGCAAAGAAAGAGTTTAATGGAACTTGTTAATGCTTGAAACCACCAACAATAAATGAAGGATGAGAAATAAATATATATTAACCAACCATTATATATATATATTCAATGTTAAATACCCATTAACATAACACCCATTTAGGGTCCACATCCTTAGTATTTAAAGCTAGCTACTCATGCTAAAGTACAAAAAGATGACAATATTAAATGCCATAAAGCTTACAAAGTGCAAGATTCTTCAGTTCTAAAGCTTCCAAAATAGAGGAATATTCAAAGGTTGGAATGTAGCTCAAAAACCAAACAAGTTGCCCCACAAAACCCCAATAAATCTATTTATAGTGGGCTAAAACTCGAAACCAATTTCGGACAAAAATGCCCCTGCATGTCAATTATGCAACCGTATTTCTATCGCATAACAGACATGCGGTCCGCATTCTCATCAAAGCCATCACATCTTCGAAACTCTAGTTCCTAAGTAGTCATCGCATTTTGGTTATGTTGTCCGCATTGTCGATTTTTGATCGCATTTGTCACTGTATTTCAGACATCAGCAACTCCTACAGAGGGTTTACGATCTATTATGCGGCTCGCAAACCTGTTATGTGGTGGCATAATGGACCGCATTTCTTGTGCTTGAATTGGCCAGACAGACTATCGGACTTTGCGGTCCCTCTAAGCATTATGCGGTCCGCATGTTGGATTTGCGATCGCATTTTGCCTCTTTCATGTCCTTTTGCTACTTTTTGATTTCATTTCCATGTTCTTGGGTCCTTAAGCCTCATACACTGCAAAACATTGAAATTACATAAGTATAAAAGATAATTGCATTTAAAACAAGCTAAAATCTAAGCAATTGGTATTAAATGTGCCGAAATTCTGCGGCACATCAATAAGGTACAGGGTGCCCATCGCGGCCTATAGGTTTGGGTCATGAAAAAAATGGTATCAGAGCAGTTCTATCCTAGGGAGTCTACAAGCTGTGTCTAGTAGAGTCTTGTTTATAGGTGTGTTGTGCACCACACTTATAAGCAGGGGCATTTAGGATTGTCACTCTTTCTTCTTACTCTAGATCGTGTGGTAGAGATCACTTATAAGAATCCAGATTCTGAAATTCTTTTTTTATTTATAACAAGACGATACCTACATCCGGAAAGAAGGATTGGAAAGAGAGATAGTTATGGAAGATCTGAGTTAGAGGAATTGAATTTTTGTAAGATTCCTACGACAAGTAAATGTGTGGTATTTAGCAGATCATGGGTGTAATGAAAGGTGTAAGCTTCCTAATAAGAAGGCTTAAGGAAAGAATGTCTATCCATCTTTATGATAAAAGACAATGAGAGATTAAGAAGATAAATACAAGTTTCAACAACAAAAGAAGCAAGATGAAAAAGGTTACGAGGCGCCCAATTAATGAAGGTTAACGGTGTTTATAATTGAGGCAGAGGAACATAAGCTTTTTGAGTTATATTCAATAGTAACAGAGGTATATACAATTGGTCGCACCCATTCCAGATATGCCCTATGGGGAATAACAAAAGTAGTATAAGAAGATATGATGGATGAATTGTTTGTGTCAGTTGACATTTCCAAAGGATATTGCAAATATGCTAATAGATCTCTTAATGAGACACCCAGATGGTGCACTCTGAAATAGTGCAGCCAGATATGAGTACTACAAAGACATGCACTATAAGCCTTGAAGGGATAAATATTACCTTAGTGTGGCTCACGTCCCTAGTAAAGCGAGAACGTTAAGCAACTTGAAGAGCCATTGGATGGAGCAAAAGGAAGCTAAGAGCAAAAGAATGTCTTATTCAAGTTTTTAGAATAAAGTGATAGGCATAAATTCTAGCGGGGTAAAAGAAAAGAGTTAATGAAGCATTATGAGTATGATGTGATAAATGCATGACAACGGTAGATCAAAAGATGACAATATTACAAAATCTATAGTCAAGTGAAGGAAGAAATGAGAAGTGACAAGCTTTAGGACATCAAAAGAGTATAGGCCATACAATCATGTCCTCATTTTGTGAAATAAGTTAACAATTCTAGCGTGATTACCAAGAGGAAAAGTTAGACCCCAGAGTAATAGAACTAGTATGAATTGGCGAACAAGATAAACAAAACATGAATTAGGGACTGCGCGACTGATGATAGTCGCCATCATAAGAATTTTAGATTGCGTTCTGTTAATAATAGAATGGACAAAAGAAGAAGATCCATGATGAATTCAGAGGATGGTCATTTAGGAAAACATTTCCCTAAAGCAAGCAATGTGAGCAAAGTAAAGCTTAAGGGACAATATGTGCCACTTACACTAAATGCCACCATTGCGATTGAGGAATTTTGTTATCCTTGGTACATAAGGATTACCGCAAAGCAATTAAGGGTCATTGATGATATGAAAAGACACCAAATATGGAGAGGAAAAACATCTATAGGCAGGTCGTCGTAGCTCCAATTCGTAACTCCCCTAAAGGGTGGAATATGGAATGATAAAGGAAGAATGCGATAAAAATGAGAAAGTGATGAGATTGCACTTATCCAAATGCTACAGATATTCTATGATTCCAGAATATTATGCAAACACGACGTCAAGGAGAAGAAGTAAGGGTTCTTTCCCGCGATGTTATTGATATTTTAGGAGCCAGTACGATACATAAGTTAAGACCAAGGAAATAACCCAAGAAAGATTTTGCGGAATATTGACACGAGGATGAGCCAGCGAATAGTTAGTAGTTGATTCAGGAAGAGCCTAGATATGGCTAGTCAAGAGGATAAAGAACAAGACAGCAGGTCGTGCAAGATAAAGATAGTAAAACCCAATATAGTGAATTTATCCACGCAGTTATGACATTGTAATACTTGAGAAATATTCAAATAGGAGTTGGGGTAGTTAAAGGTACCGTATGAGTGTTATGGAAATAAAGGATAGTTCCACTGGGAAGAGTCTCAAAACTTTAGTTCAGAAGCAGCCATACGAGCAGATGAGTGTGGAGGTAAGTAACTAAGGATAATGACAAGTGGGCACGAACATCAAAAATTGTATCGGGAATACGATATAATAAGCTTGCATCTTTACAAGATTCAGAGGATCCTCCCTAAGCACTACAGCGAAGGACTAGCTAGGGAAATGAGGAAGAAGGCTTCAACCTAAGCACAATAACCTAAAGAGGAAATGGTCTTATAACAATAGTTTCACAACAACATTGTACGTCCCCCATAAGAAACAGGAATCTACCGTGGCTAGTGAATGGGAAGTAAAAATCAAAAGAAATATTCGAAAATGATATAAGTTGTACGGAAATTCTGGCATGTGTGGGAGCTAAGATAATCTAGGTATGTATGCAACAAGGGGGAAGAGAGATCAGGAAAGGTAATAGCTTATGTTAAAAGAAAGCTGAGAAGGAACGAATGGAATTATTTGATCAATGATCCCGGGTTGGTGACATTATGAATGCACTTAAAAATATATGTTGACAGTCATACAGCCGTAAAAGATTCTGGTATAAGTTAAAAGAAAGAATTGAGCCCAGGTCATAGACAAAGGAATGAATTGTTAGAACATTGTGTCATTGATATTCCATAGCATCCATGGATATCCATGAAGATTGTTTCATGGATATTCCATAGCATCCATGGAGGGCTAAATTAATAACTAATATCATGAGCCTCATATTGAAAGATAACTTAAGCCAGCATAAAGGCCGATCAGAAGAAGAAGGAAACTAAAGAGTTACATCAACAAAGTAAATTAGGAATCTGATTATTGGACCCATAAGTTATAGGAATAATGATTGAGAACATAGCATAATCACTCTTAATATTAGAGGTGCAAGAGAGATAGCACAACAACTATGTTCTATAACGGCTCTACGATAAAGCAGTTAGAAGGGTACCAGTCTCATAAGAAGTCAGTATGAAACTACCACGGGATTGGGTATGTACCAAAGGTGCAAGTATTATAATAAAGCTTCAATTTATGGACGTGAATTACACCTAGTTGGAAGGGAGGTCATGAGAGAGATAGAAGATACGATGCGAGATTTTAAGGTATGTAAGGTAAAGGTGAACAATGTACGAGGTACTCAAAGGCATAAGATCATAAATAGTCCATACTTCGGATAAAAGGGCCAGAAGAACTAGGATTCAATATCCAAGAATGAAAGCAGCATCGTCAGTGGCCTATCTTCTAGTCAATGATTTCTAGGTATCGATAGGTCTAGTTAAGAAAGTAAAGAAGAGTTAGAGACGATGTGATGTCTAGCTTGATGTTCTAAAATAACACAAGGAAATTCAAGAAAGTTGAAGGAAGATTAAGCGTAGTATAAATAGATATGTATAGGTCGCAAGGTAAAGTATGGTAAAGCAACAAGGTTTTAGGAAGACAGGAATACGGATAAGAAAGGGCAGTGAGAAAGTGACGAGAATTGATTAGTCCTCAGGATTAGGCCCATGAAAACAAGTGAGCTAATGGCTTCTCTATGTTATAGTAAGCTCAGTATAGCCTGAATGGACTCAAAGGAGTTACTCTTCACAAGTAGCATTTAGAAGAGATGGAATGCTGCCCTAATAGTAGAATAAGGGTGTAATTGTGATAGATAAAGGATGACACTTGGGCCTTCGATTGAGTAATGATTTGAAAAAAAAAAAGTGAAATAAAATGGATTCATGAATTGTACGGGATTAAAATACTCACGTAAGACATTCACCTTGGGATGTTATAGAATACGATTATTGCAGTATAGTACCACCGCTATGTGGATTAGGAAAATTACTTCGAATATTCCTTGATGTAACGTAAGCCCTAGTGGAAAAGTATTGTGTAAGAAGTTTCAAGTTATCAGTGGTATATTGTAGATCAATATTGAGGTGAATCAACAATGGATGGACAAAAGTCACAAAATATGAGAAGAGAAAAGGACTTAAATTTATACATATGGAATAAGCAACGTGTGCCGACCCGGCCCGTTGTCACGTGAGTTACCGCCCCGTTTCTCCCATTTTATGCTTCCTTATGTTCTATTATACGAGTCTTGGGTGAATGAATTGATTTGGATAGATTTTTGGATGGAAATGAGACACTTAGTCTCCTCAAGGAAGGTTTGTTTTGGAAAAGTCAACCGGATGTTGACCTATGAGTTAGAGGGTTCGGATGTGATTTTCGGTGATCCGGTTAGCTTCGGGGGGATGATTTGTGACTTAGGAGTGTGATCGGAATTGATTTTGGAGGTCCGATATAGAATTAGGCTTGAATTGGCGAAGTTAGTATTTTGGCGAATTCCAGTTCACAGGCAAGAATTTGATCCGAGGATCAGAATAGAATTCTGAGAGTGGCTGTAGCTTCATTAGGTGATTTTGGATGTGTGCGCAAAATTTCAGATCACTCGGAGGTGTTTGTGGGGTTTTTGATCGAATGCGAGTTTTGGAAGATTTGGATGAACTTAGGCTTAATTTGGTGGTTTTGGTGTTAATTGCGATGTTTTGATGATTGGAGCAAGTTTGAATCATGTTTTAGGATAGGTTGGCACTTTTGGTTGAGGTCCCGGGGTCCTCGGGGTAATTTCGGATGGCCATCGGGAGGATTTTTGGACTTGGTAAGAGTATTGCAGGTCTGGTACCTGGTATTTCCGCATCTTCGGAAAAGCAACCGCAGATGCGGTTACACAGGTGCGGGAGGAATTTTGCAAGTGTGGTCTATGATTTTGGATGGAAGATTCCGCAGATTCGGAAGGGAAGCCGCATCTGCGAGGCCGCAAATGCGGTAGTTGAGTCGCAGAAGCGAAAGGGTATGGATTGGGCATTTCTGTAGAAGCGGACAATAATCCGCAGAGGCGAGGTCCGCATATGCGGTAGAGGACCGGAGAAGTGGTCTTGGTCTTTAAATAAGGATCCGCAGAAGCAAAAATTAACCGCAGAAGCGGTAGCCGCAAATGCGAAAATAGGACCGCAGTTGCGAAAATCCCTGTTATCAGAAGGGTTTTAATGTTGATTTTGTTCCGCGAGCTTTATTCTAATTCCACAATTTTTAAGCAACCTTGAGAGCCCTTGGACGGAATTTGAAGGGGATTTCGACTAGGGTTAATTGGAGGTAAGTTCCTTGGCCTAAATGCATGAATTACTGGTAGAAATTACATGGAAATTTGTGGAAAATCATCAAAAGAGGGTAAAGCTAGGGCTTGGAAATTTGGTATTTCAATATGGAATTTGAGGGGTCAAATAGACTCCGATTTTGGTAAATTTGATATGTATAGGCTCGTGGCGAGATGAGAAATCTGGTGATGTTAATTTTCTAATTTTTCGAGAAGTGGGCCCGGGGCTCGGGTTTTGCCAATTTCGTAATTTTCGATATTTTTTGAGTCTTTTCGATTGGGTTATGTTCCCTTAGCCTATTGTAACGTATTCATTGTGGTTTTGACCAGATTCGATGTTCGAGGAGGTTGATTTGCGAGGCAAGGGCATAGCGAGCTAGGACTTTGGCCGACTTGCGGTGAGTAATGGTTATAAATGATGTTCAGAGGGTTTGAAACCCTGAATTTGCACAACGTAGTGCTATGTTGAGGTGAGAAAAATGCTACATAATGAGTTTGGGGTCCTTTACTGTTGGGGATTAGGACTTGGTCCGTCCCATTTGATGATTCTACTGTATTTCTGACTGGGATATAATTGATATCATTATAGTCTAGGCTAGTTGCCATGTTTGGGGCCTTGTGCCGACCTGTAGAATCCTTAGGGGCAATTGTACGTGATTGACCTCACTTTAATTGTCAAAATCATACCCTCAGTCATGTTCTTAACTATTAAATATAATACGAACCGGCTTAGAGATTGATAAATCCAAATGAGAATAACGTGTGGGTTGGGAACCCTGTCTTATCCTAGTGTGCCCGAGAGGCCAAGTCTATATTGACTGAGAGGGGTTGAGAACCCCATTGTGAGGGTATTTGATATGCTATGGATCGGGTTGCACGCCATAGCAGTATATATATTTATACGAATCGGGCTGCACGCCGCAACAGTATATTATCGGATCGGGCTGCATGCCGCAGCAGTATATTTATATGGATCGGACTGCACGCCGCAGTAGTATAGCACTTGGGCTGTAGGAGCCCCTCCAGAGTCCGCACACCCCCAGTGAGCGCAGTCGACTATTATTATTGGATCGGGCTGCACGCCGCAACAGTATATATATATATATATATATATATATATATATTTATATAGATCGGACTACACGCCACAACGGTATAGTTATCATTTCGGTTATCGGGAGAAGTAAATGAGTTGAGTACTGGCTTAAGGGATTTTTACCTGACTTCTTCATTCAGTTACCATTTAAATGCTCTTACTGCTTTGATATAGAACTGCTTAGTGCTCTTTACGAGATTTCTTTCCGTCAGTCATTATTTATTTTTATTACTCACTGAGTCAGAGTACTCACTTTATTCCCTGCACCATGTGTGCAGATACATGCATTCCAGAGGCATAGATTGAGTTATTGCTGCTATTCAGATCTCGGCGGAGTCATCGAGGTAGCTGCATGGCATTCGCAGACCCGATTTCTCCCTCTATCCTTTTTACTTTCAGCATTTTAGACTATCTTTTATTTAGGCTGTTCCTCAAACTTGTATTAGAAGCTCTTGACTCGTGACACCATATCGGTGGGATTTATAGTGTTACTTTCTTGATTTCCGCATATTTTACCTACTGTTACAGATTTATAATCATGTTAATTTGGTATTTAAATACTGGTAATTGGTAATGAACTCTGAATGAGGGATTGAGAGTGTTGAATTGGTCGGGCTTGTCTAACACTGTGTTGGGCACCATCACGACTGGGGTTAGGGTTGTGACACAAAGAGAGTAAGCTGGGATTTGGTAGCAGTCCTCAGCAACGATAAACTAAAGTAAGAGTTATGGTAGTAAATTCATACGAACGGCTAAACGGAGCTATGCAATAAGATATAACAATATTCGTGAATTCAACAAAGTACCAAACGAAGAACTTTAGTATACTCATAGATGCCCAAAGGGACATCTTATCAAGATCTACATATGAAGCCTAGAGATTGGGCACACTTACAAGGTCAAAATCGTACAGGCTGCATGATGAAAGGTAGCAACAGTTACGAGATTGAAAGGATTCCGACTACAAGTTGTGTGGTGAGAAGGAAGCCTAAGGGGGGAATGCCCTTGACTTTGGACTTATTCACAGAACAGTCGCCTAGATGGAAAGGGAAGTTCTAAAGTATTCAGAATGATATAAGTTATAAAAATAATAAGAGCATTAGTCAACATTCGAGGACGAGTATTCCAATGGGGGGAATGATGTTACGTCCCACAATATTACTTGGATATCATGTTCCGTAGTATTATATCACGACAATGTTATGCTTTGCAATAATATATTACGATGATGTTACGTCCTGCAGTATTATATTAGGATAATGTTGTTCCTTGCAGTATTACACTACGGTGATGTCACGCTTCGCAATATTAAGTTACAACATGTTGCACCCAGCAGTATTACATTACGGTGATGTTACGCTTCGCAATATTAAGTTACTACGATGTTTCACCCTGAAGTATTGTACGTGAAATTTGTCGTAAGGTAATTGACATCAGTCCAAGTAAAAGATTACTTGGAGGTTATAAGGATTATGCTATTTCACAAGTGATTAGTAAATTTGTGAAGGTGAGAAGGGAAGCAAGTCAAAGAAAATAAATTTTATTGAATTTGGCATTTTGGAATAAAATATGGCCCGAACTAATATACGCGGTATTTATGGACTAGTGCCATACAAGGTACATGACAATAAGATGTACAAGATATGTTAAAAAAGAATAGTATTTAATTAAATTGAGAAATTTTTTAAATTATACGGATAATTAATTAATTACCGGGTAATAGAACATTACCGAGTTAACTAATAAGTGGGTAAAGATTAATAATCTTCACCCACCCTTCCACGTGGTATAAAGCCACAATATGCAAAAGATGACACTTGAGTCACCTTGCCAGATGGCTACCATGGAGTAACCAAATGATGACTAAGGTAAAATCTTGATAAGAATTGAATATCTTATCCATGTAATTCCTTGTAAAAGGCCAAACCAATCTGCCTTTGGCTTAAAAAAAGCCAAGAACGTTAAGCAGAAGTAAAATTCCAATTCAAACAAACTTTAAAGAATTTTCATTCCAACTTTCAATTTTCGTTCCTCCTTATTCAGGAATGATTTCGTTCCAAATTCCAATGATTCAGGAGCTTAATCCGATTTTTGGGTTTTAAGTTCAATCCACGAAGGTTTTCAACGGAATATTATATGAAGTTTTTCCTACTCCAGGTATGTTAAGGCTATCCTTTCTTTCTTTTGGCATGATCCATACGATACGAACGAAACGTGCAATTGCACAAATTCCATAAATGACTCTATTCATAGAAGTATTAGAGATATCTATATTCTTGAATTTCGATGTGTCATAATATTTTATCATCTGTTCATAGGTCTCAGAATAATACACAGTTGAAAAAGTTTATCCGAAAGGAATATTGAGATTATTACGTATATTTCATGCATTTCACACATTTATACATGTGCATTGACCCATGACCAGATGGCGCTATATACGCGTATATATGTATGTATATATATGTATATGGGATATGGGAAAGGTTATTGCGTTATATACGCACCACCACCTGATCAGCTGGTATACGTTGATGATTTTGCCCACAGTGACCAAGATGATATGATGGGATGCCCTCAGAGGCTGATGATGTTATGAAACATATACCTATGCACGAGATGACGTTCATACGCATATGCATGATACTATAATTATTTCATGATTTACAAAGTTATTCAGACTTATCATGCACTTCATATTTCTTCCATGTCTGTTATGTACTTATTTATGTGCCTTACATACTCGGTATATTTTTCGTACTGACGTCTCTTTTGCCTGGAGATGATGCATTTCATGCCCGCAGGTCCAGATAGATAGGTCGAAAGCCCTCCAAGTAGGCTGTCAGCTCAGCGGAAGATGTTAGTGCGCTCCATTTCCTTCGAAGTTGCGTGTTTGGTTAGTATGATTTTAGACGTATATTATTTGGTATGGCGGGACTCTGTCCTGACCTTTATGATATTTATATACTTTTAGAGGATTTGTTTACCGTAAAAATGGTAACGACAATTAAATTTGTAAAATGGAACTAAAAAATACGTGATCTGTTCCCGAGCCAGTTGTTAGAGCAGATGATGCTAGTAATATGAAACTTAACGATGGAAAGATAGGTAAAACGAGATAATGATCAAACCGAAGGGCATGCTGCCCGGATGTAGGCCTGGCCGATGGGGACTTCGAGGTCGACTTCGAGGTCGAGCTGTAGCTTTCTGGGATAGTCGAGGATGATATAACAGTTAAAAATATAATCAAATAAGGCTCTCTATAGCAAATGTTAAGTTATACAATAAAGAACATATATAAAACCGATGGATATCGAGGTATCCTCGGATCAGTGAGATCCAATAAGTCTAGAAAGAAGAGAGAGAGAGAGAGAGAGAGAGAGAAAGAGAGAGAGAGAGAGAGAGAGAGAGAGCGAGAGAGAGAGAGAGAGAGATTGATGCGCTTGTGGAGAAATGGAGCAACATCAGTCCCTTACAAGGTGGTATGCATTCCCCTTATATAGGAGAGGGAATGCCATATATTACAAAGTGCATTAAATGTAAAGTCATGGAGATGGGATGGCTAGGCATGACACTAGTGCCTATTGATCCTAGCTGCTTGACTCGGGGGCCCTCCGCCTTCATGACTTTTATTGGGTTGTGGATACAACTCTTATCCCCGGGGTGTCTGCAGAGTCTCGAACGATCCTCGGGGGAGGAGGCTCGATCATGATCCCATGGTTTCGAGGTGCTGATGTGACCTCTCGAATTTACCCGAATGGCGGGAAATAAATCCCCTTGATTTCACCGTATACAGATAGTCTCTGTGTTTTCTATGACGAAGTAATAGGAAATGATACTGGATCATTGTCTCGAGGTCATCATTGCTATGACATCAATCGTCCAAGAGCATTAAATGACATTTCTTAGAGGACCGTGCAGGGCCGCCGTCAGATGCGGTAATCGAGAAACCACGAACTCCCACAGGCTCGTCTCTTCTACTTCCCTAGCGGTTACTATAAATGCACCATTGTTGGACTCTTTCCATCTTCACCTTTGAGCACGTGATTTTTGCCTCGCATGAATTACTCCTATAGAATTACCAAAATTAGGATTTGTGTTTTAATTATTTGTTTTTTGTAGGATTACTGCATAATTTTCTTGCTTGTTTGTATTTTTGTGTGCATGTTTAATTTTGTTTAATTCATAAAAATACAAAAATATATTGCATTTGCATTTAGGATCCAATTTTATATTTTTGGATAATTAGTTAATTAATTGTTACAAAAAGAAAAGATAATAACAAAGATAGTTCATTTTGTATTTTTAACTCTTTAATTTTCGAATTTGTTATAGTTTTCTTTTAATTTAGAAGAGCAATTAGTTTATTTGGGTGGATTAATTTAGTTTTAAGAATTAATTTAGGATTTTATTTTATTTAAAAAAAAAGGGATTTGAATTGAAAAAAAAATATGATTTGAGAAGTCAATTTTGGGCCTTGGTTTTAGTCTTAAAAATCACAAGCCCAATTCCATACCCATAAAAATCCGGTTAACCCAAGCCCAATGATTTTTCCTCCAAAACCCGGCCAAACAAGGCCCAAAAACCTATATCTGACCCGGCTCCCATCTCCCCACTAAACAAAACGACCCTGTTTAGATAGCCATTTGATCTGGGCCGTCGAGGATCTTTGATCTAACAGTTAGAAAGTGGGGTATGTTTAATACATATATGTCCAAACACCCCTACCCCCCCCCCCCCC
>MU783520.1:42027-58422 GCA_026770625.1 Nicotiana glauca
CCAAAATTACACCCTTGAATCTCCTCCACCTCCCCATCCCAAATCCCCAATCCATTCAACTCGAATCCCCTCGAAACTCTTCGAATTTCAGATCAAAGAAGCGAAACCCTAGTGCCGCCCAACTTTCTCTGGTGGCAGAGCCACCTCCAAACCCCACCAAAATAACACCACATAACCACCCTGACCCCCTCATACCAGTTCCGTCATTATTTTCCCTCAAATCACCCCTGAACTCCTCAGATATTAGATCTAAATCAGAACCCTAAAATTCCAAGTGTTCTAAAGTGAGATTTCATTGAAGATTTTAGGCTCCTTCTGGCTTTATTCATGTGTTTTGATAAAAAAAATATGATGAATCTCAGATTGAGCCAAGAATTTGGGAATTTGAAGATTCGTCACCATTTCTATTGTCCGAATCTATTCTGGGTATTTTTATTTTTCTTTTCTTCAATTTGTTTTTCTTTCCTACTCCTCTGCTTCTTCTCTTCCTTTTGATTCCTTTTTATTCGTTCAAAGGTCAATTGTCCATGCATGATTTGTTTATCAGCATTTTTATCTTGTTGTGATTAGTTAACACAGTTTCATTTTCTTTTCTTTTTTGGTTTTGGTTCCATAATTCTTCTTTTGGGTAATTTTAGGTCAGTTTTTAAATTGGTGAACCCTTGTTAGATTTTTGTCGGTTTCATAGAGATTGAATAGCCTGGAAGGGAATTGAATTGGGTTTGTTCATACCCATTAACTTGGGTCAATTGGACCCGGGTTCTATTTGGCAGTGAGGGTAAAAAAACAGGGCTATTAGGGGTAACTTGGGTAGTTTACTCAGGGAATCTTTCAATAACAGCCTTAGGAAGCTTCTTAGAAGCTGATAATAGGTTTACTTAGCCAACAAGTCAGAAATTTAGGGACCAAGTAGCAAAAATGTTAATTTAAAAGGGAGCATTGAGTAAAAATTGAGCCCTTAAGGCTGCCCTAATAGATTGCCTATAAAGGCATTGCTAATGAAAGGTTTTTCAATAGACACAGGAAGAGATAAAGCAATACTAAAAAATTTACTGTTCTATTGAAATCTTCCACAGTTCCTGAAGTTTATTTTTGGTTTCTGAAGTCTATTCTGATTCTGGGCTTGAAAGTGGTTTGCATTTGAAGTTGTGGCTTGTTTTTGTTGCTGTTGGTCTATTACTGCTGCTCCCTCTTAGTTTCAAGCTAATATTTGGTCTCTTTTATTAATTATTCAGGTATTTCCCCTCTCTTTGGCACGAGAAATGGAGGAACAAGAATTTATGTGATCGAATTGCAAGCTTGTAAAAAAAAATTTAATTAATGTCAAATCAGATTTTTAATTAATTTGGGTCTTTTGTTATATTTGCTCTTCTCTGTTTAATTCTAAGTTAAATCTATAGTTTTGGGTGAGCTATAGGTTTGGCCCCTTGATCTGAGTAGTTTTGAATTAGATGGTGTGAATTGATTGATATAGATATGACAAAGAAAGGTTCAGATTACTGGTTCTGGCTTTTGTTAAATTTCATTTGACTTCTTCTTACGAATTGTTTACTTGAGTGTTGATTTCCAATTAAGTTTGTTGAAATGTTGAACAGTAGTTTGTAAGCACACATTGATTTACTTGTATGATCTTTGGTAAGCATGTTTAGTTCAAGGATAAAGTACAGATTATTGTTATTTATTGGATTAGCCTGCAAGTTTGTCATTAGTTAGTCACACAATTGGAACAGATGTCTCAAATAGCATGAAAACGGCCATTTTTAAAAAAAAATTAGTTTTAAAAGAAGGGAGTCAAGCATGTTTACCTGATGATTATCAATTTCGAGTTTCCAAATGATTGTCTATTCATTTCCTGCTGAAGCATGTTAAATCTAGAAGTTAAGTAGTGATTTGCAAACTTTTGGTATGGGTTGTTAGGTTTCACTTCGAGCCCAAGCTTGCTATGGCTTTTCTGTTTAATTTTAATCGGTACATGTTAAAATCTGATTGTTTTCTGTTGTTGTAAGGTTCGATGCGTGAACCCAGTCCTTCGTGTATTGTCGATTTTATTGAGCCATTGGGCCTCACGTTAGGCCAATCCCAAATTTTGAAACTGAAAAATAGAATAGACTTTGCTTAGTCTTAATTTTCGACCCATGTTTGAATTAAGCTGTGGTTTTAAAGTAAATGTGATTCCTTTTAGCCTTGCTTCATCAATAGGTCCTTTAAGTAGATTGGAGATGTGACATATTAGACAATAAAAATAGTTTATGGCCCTCCAAAATTTAGTTTGAATTCCCTTTTAAAAATTAGAATTGAGGTGCGTCGTGCCAAATAGAATCTCAAATGCATGGCCCTTATTTAACTATTTCTTTTAAATCCTTAGAATTCGAGGTACGCCATTTAGTAAATTTTCATGGCACTCGCAAAGTTAAAAATGCGTAGTTGCTTTAGGCATATTATTTTAATAATTTACCTTCCTAAACTCGGGTGCGCATTTATGTGACCCAAATCCAAATCTCAACAATGTTAGATAAAATGTGTCGAGAACCGCAGGTGCATTTATGTGACGTGGTTTGAGACGTATTTTAAATAACATTGCAAGTTTTCTTAAAAAATAATGAAATAAAGCGGTTAAAGTTTAAAATTGCACCATAGGCTAGAATATGTATTAAAATCAAATAATAGGCCAATTGTAATAGTTTAAGCGACCGTGCTAGAACCACGGAATCCGGTGGTGCCTAACACCTTCCCTCGGGTTAACAGAATTCCTTATTCAGAATTTCTGGTTCGCAGACTTAAAAAGGGAAGTCGAATTTTCCTCAATGTGGGATATAAAATAAATCGGTGACTTGGGACACCAAATAAAATATTCCAAGTGGAGACTCTGAATTGAATAAATAATCCCATTTCGAATAATGTCACTTAAAGTGAAAAAACTTCCTTATATACTATCCTTCGGGGTGGTGTGTAAAAAAGGAGGTGTGACAGCTCTGGCGACTCTACTGGGGATAAGAACTCAGAATCTCTGGTTGAGGGTTCAAAATTCGAGCTTAGATGAATTGTTATATTTGGCTTTTTCTATTATCTGATTTTGTTACATGTTTGGGCCTAATACGCTAAATGTTTCTTTTACCGCATGATATTATCTAAACTATATATAAACTGTTACGAAACCCTTCTCTTCTCATCTCCGGGGATGTGCACGCTGGTCCTGACTCCCTATTCTGTTAGTGTCATGCCTTGAAATATGAAAGAGGCTCGGACAAGTTACTAAGTCGGATGGCCTTTTGGTTCCCGGTACGTAGCCACCTCCCCGGCTCGAGTTGTCCGCTTGTATACACAGTCTAGAACACATACCCAGGTTTTGAACTTAGAATAACTCAACATCATGCTGGATCCCTAGTAGGAATGTTTGTTTGCATCATGTGCATTTGACTTTGGAGACTCAACACAGGGGTTGGGTCTGTCTAGGACAGGTGTACCCGAAATGAAAAGACCATCCTGATGCATCTTACTTGCTACTTGTGCATTCTTTTGCTTCGGATTTGCATGTTGACCGGCACATAGAGGAAAAGTTGAGAGAAGGAAAGTCAATGTGAGGACTGGGAGAAATACTTGTATGTTTTTGAAAAAACAATGTCTAAAATATATTGAAACTCTGCCGGAATTTTGAAAAAAAAAGTATATTTTTTTGTTTTATAGTGGGTTTTTGTTTTGATCGAACTACGCCAGTTGATTCTCACTGGAAGTGGGATATGTAGGCATCCCCCATCGGGTCCAACTTCCTTTTTTGCAAAAATAGCCCAAAAAGAACCAAAATTTTATTGCTTTGTTGTAAATAAGTAAGGTGATGCCATACTTTTCAAAAATAGCCGAATGTGCCCAAAAGAGCGCCAGAGGGCTATTTTTTCAAGAATAGTCGCCTTTGGTCATTTTTCAAGGTTTTGGCCGGTTAGCGAATACAGCCTTAAAATCTTCTTCCTCGGAGTGCTGAAAGGCCGTATTGGCAAAGCCGGATATTTTTATGAGAAATTTTTGAAAAAATTGTGATAGCTTTTTGAGTTGAAATGAGTCTTGAGTCAAAATGAGTCATTAAATCGCCTTAATAAATGTGTAGGATGAGCACAAATAAAAATAAACCCTTCGCAGATCTTAAAGAGATCCCCTTACAGCTTCACATGTGGTGGAATGATTTGGGAAAAGGCAGCAGAGAAACTGTGGTAAAGGTTCTGGGTGGTCTCACCGGACTGTTGAACATTAAGCCAAGGTTGGACGTGATCGAAGCCTTAATACCTTTTTGGGATCCGACTCGCAATGTGTTCCACTTTTCTAACTTTGAGGTCACGCCCACACTAGAGGAAATTGCGGGTTATGCTGGCGGGAACTTTAGAAGTCGATACCCAGTGTCACCAAGACCGGTATCTCCCTACAAATTTCTGGATCTGCAGAGTATTAGTTGGTATATTCAAGATGGAAATTTATCTGAAGGGTATTGCACTTTCCAATTCTTGTATCAACGCTATGGTAACCCCTAAGGTTTTGAAGCGCCGATCGCTGGTCTGACCCATGCCGGAAATAAAGACAAATGGGAGGCAAGGCGAGGTTTGGCTTTTATAGCAGCATTCTTTGGTGTTGTAATCTGTCCGCGAGAAAATGGTAATATAGAAGTGGGTCTCATAGGAATGGTTGATGTCGCAATCAAGAAAGCTAATGGCATTGTGGTTCCCCTCATTTTATCTGAAATTTACCGAGCTTTGACTATCTGTCGAGAAGGGGGAAAGTTCTTCCAAGGCTGTAATCTGCTACTACAATTGTGGATACAGGAACACCTCTGCCGCCATATTAGGTATATGAATTAAAATATGACCAGTTTGAGTTGCATCGAAGAATTTGAAAGTCGAGTAGTGGGTGTTGAATTTCCCGAGGGTACGGAGGCTTGGTTTGCACACTTGAGCTCTTTGACTGCAGATACAATTGAGTGGACATTTAGATGGCTCCCTGCCAGCGAAGTTGTATACATGTCAGCCGAAGTGTTTTATCTCCTCCTGATGGGCAACCAGAGCATTCAGCCATATGCTCCTCATAGGGTTTTGCATCAATTGGGCAAAATTTCAAATCGTTCCTCATGACGAAGATTTGAGTAGACATATCGTCAAATTGGGCCCAAAGTCTGTATTTTCGGAAGGGAGAGTTCGCCAAAATGGGGAATGAATGCAGATTTCTTGAACATAAGACTATGGTGCGGGATCTAGCTAAAGGTGAGGTAGACCCCAAGTACATTATTTGGTTCGATAAAAGGTTTCAGATTCCTGAGAGACCTGCTAAGCGACCACATGTTCAATAATTCACTAATGACCCACATGAGCAGTGGGGTTGGTTGGCAAAAAAGGAAAGCTATAGGGACAAAATAAGTAAATTAGAGAGACAAATCAGGGACCTGAAGTTCGGCAACAGTATCCAGACTGCCGCAGATGAAAGGGAAAAGGAAAAGCCAACTCAGGAAAACGAAGCCCTCAAAGATCAAATCCAAAAAATGAGAAGAGCTGCTAGAAACGCGAAAAGAAGCCGAGCGGATGAAAGGCTTATAAGCAGTTTGAAAAAGAAAGGACTTGAGTGTCAAGATGATTTAGAAAAACCTAAAGACAATCTAGAAAATGTCCCGGCCCAATTGGCAAAGAACGCAGAAGAGAGGACACAATTGGTGCAGCAATTGAAAAGAAAATAAGAAGGGACAATCACCAGCCTGAGAAGAAAGTTAACCACCCTTGAGAATAAGGCGGCCATACAGGCCAAAGACTTTAAAGCTGACAGGGAACATTGTTATGCTCTAATGGCTCAGATGAAAGAAGAAATGCAACAGCTGCAAAATCAAAACCATCATGACACTCAGGTGTTAGGAGCCAGGAATCAACAAATCGGGCGGCTACTTCAGGAAAAGGGTAGGATCCGAGAGAGGATTAAAGCTATTGCTGACTACGTCGTTGCGAAATGCCAAGCATGTGAGGATATGACTCGAACCACTGTGTTCGCTGCAGTGATGACATTCGTCCGCCAGATAATGAGTGACTTGGAGCGGCTACAAGGGGATCTCGCACATAGGCCCATGGCGAGACCGAATGATGTCCCACGGGCCCCAGGAGTTGAACCTTTAATGTATTCATGATTTTTCATTTATCGAGTCTGTATTTTGGTTTATTATGAGTCTGTTCGTAGTTTTATATTCCAAGAAAATGAGTAGTTTTCAGTCTTTGTAATAGAAGCGTAGGAGTTTTTATTAATGAAAATCGAAAATCCCCAAAAAATTATTTCTTTAATCTTCGCATTTACTTTTCTTGAACTACATAATGATCTGATTCATGTGGCGTCGTGATACGTAGGTAATTCTCATCAGATCTGGTCATGATTTTTTAAATAACCCAAATAAGAGAATTATGTGAAGGGAAAGACCCAAAAAAAAAGCAAGAAAAGAGATGAAAAGGAAAGAGTGGAAGTTTGAAAGCAAAAAAAAAAGATGAAGAATTGGGAAGAATAAGTAAAGCCAAGATGAAACATGTAACCATTGCAAACATGTAGAAACACATTTAACTGTATAGGTGCATCACACCCCAAACGTGCGATTACATGTGTGTTATTTGTTTCAAACTAACCGTTTTGTTGCTGTGATACCAGTCCAGGTTTTTATAGAACGGTTGTTGGTTTTTGTGGTAATCTGGCTTCACACCCATACTTTACGAGGTTGAAAGGAAGCATTGAAATGTCTTCGGAAGTAACTCTTCCAACAATTCCCATCATGGAGGATAGTCCGATCTCGGGCATCCCAACCTCAGAATTGGCAGTTGCCGAAGAAAATAGAATCTTGCGTCTTCGTGTCATGGAAATGTGGGATGCTTGGGAAAATGGAAGAGAGCCACCAAGCACAATCCCGAGATTCTCTAAACCCTTTTCTAGAGCAAGCGGTACCTCCAATCTCCCGATCAGTCACCCAAATACACCACTAGGACACCTAACTATCTCAGCTCATTTTGTGGGAACACCTTCTGAGGTTCGCCCCCAGGTGTTAATGTCTAGTGCAGCTTCAAATATCTTCACTGCTCCACCTTGCTCGGCTACAGCACAACCGACACTGCCCAAGCCCAATTTTGACCTATCAGCTTTCACCTTACAAACACCCTCCTTCCCAATGGAACCTAGTCAATCTCCAACTTATACTTACTCCTAACCAGCCCGGTATGAATTCACTGCGGGGTAAGAAAAGACCACCAAAACTCCTGAGCAAGAAGAGATTGTGAGAAAGATATGGAACAGAGTCTTAAAAGCATACAAGGCTTGAGTGGACAGAAAAGTGTATCTTATGCCGACTTATGTATGTTCTCCTATGTGCATCTACTATTCGGATTTAAAACCCCAAAATTTGAGAAGTATGATAGGCACGATGACCCCATTGCTCACCTCAAGAGATATTGCAGCCAGCTGCGAGGAGCCGGTGGACAGGAAGAACTCCCCATGGCCTACTTCAAAGAAAGTTTGGTTGGCATCGCATCTGAATGGTACATGGACCAAGTCATATCCGGCTGGCATATCTGGGATGATGTTGCTCAAGATTTCGTTAGGCAGTTCCAATACAACATTGATATTGCTCCGGATAGGAAATCACTGACAAACTTAAGAAGAAATCCTCGAAAAGTTTCTGAGAATACACGGTTAAATAGCGTGAGTAGGCCTCCAGGGTAAAGCCTCCGATGGATGAGATTGAAATGGTTACAGTTTTCCTCCAAGCCCAAGAGGCGGATTACTTCCAAAACATGATGTCCGCAATGGGTAAGCCGTTCGCCGAAGCCATCAAGATTGGCGAAATGGTTGAAAATGGTTTGAAGACAGGTTGAATTGTGAGCCAATCTGCTATCAGGGCTACCTTCCAAGCCATCCAGGGTGGGTCCGGAGGAGTAGCAAATAGAAAGAAAAAGGAAGAAACATCAAAGGCAGCATCGAGTGCAAGAAAACATCGTACTCCCATATCCCTTTTCTCTGAAAGAATCCCGCAACACTACTATCCCCACCAAGATGTAGCTTATGCTCCTCAGCCATACAAAGTGATGAATGCCCAACCCTATGTCAGGCCGCAACAACAATTTAACAGAGCTCCACTTCCCAAAAATCAATCTCCTTACCAAGCTCACTACAATCCCCTACCTCCACAAAATAACTTCCGTGCCCGAGAGCCGCTAAGGAAAACAAACTTCACGCCAATTGGCAAGTCCTATTCTAGCCTATTCCCAAAATTAGTCCAAATGGGTTTGTTGCAACCCGTACCCCCGAATAGGCAAAACCAGAATCACCCTCTTACCAACGTAGCACCCGGTGTGTTTATCACTCAAGGGCTGAAGGGCATGATACAGAAAATTGTTGGACTTTGAAGAGGGCTGTGAAACATCTAATAGAACAAAAAGGAATAGTGCTAAGGGACGAAGGTATTCTCAATGTAACCAACAATCCACTACCGGTTCACAACAATGGGCTGGTTAATGGAATGATTTGTGAAGATAAAGAGTTGACCCAGCGTTGAAGGCTATCATTACCATAGCTGCCGTAGAAAAGAATTCAAAGGTTGTCCCGAGGAAAGACAAGGGGGAGAATAAGAACAAAACCACCCTTCAGAAGTTGGAGAAGAAATTGGAAGTTCAAACTGGGGCAGCGCCCCCCAAAGATGTTGTTCTCTATGTCCCTCGAGGCCGCAAAGAAAAACATATGTCATTGAGTCCGCCCAGGAGGTTCGAGCTAAACAAGACAGCCCAAATGTATGTGCCAAAGGGGACTTACGTGTTGTGAGGGCCAATAAATCCACCAAGGCTGAGTGAGCCTGTAGTTATTGGCCGCGCCCATAAAAGCCCATGACAGATCCTACCGCTCTGCCCTGGAACTACAACAAATCAGTGTTGACTTACAAAAGCAAAGAAATCTCAGGAGAAATTCAAGAAAATAACCCGGCTGAGAAGTATTTAAATTTGGAAGAGGTGAACAATGCCATGAGAAAGCGCTTCCCACCTAAGAAGCATGTGAGTGCCGAAGAAGCAGGGGAGTTCTTTCAAAAGAGGAAAATGGCAGATTATAAGATAATCGACCAGCTTTGAAAGTCTCCCGCACAAGTCTCTCTGTTATCTCTGTTGATGAACTCCACTGAACATCAAAAGATATTGATCAAGACTCCTAACGAAGCATAGGTGCCCGTTGAAACCACTGTAGTACAGTTGGCGAGAATGGCAGAAAGATTTTTTGCAGTCAACCAAATCTCCTTCAGCAAAAATGATTTGCCCTAGAAGGGGCCACACATAACAAAGCCATTCACGTGACAGTCAAATGCGAAGGGTATTATGGAAAAGGGTATGTTGGATGGTGGTTCTGGGGTAGATATTTGCCCACTCTCAACTTTGCAACACATGGAAATCGGTACCGAGAGAATCCAACCCAGCAATGTCTATGTACGTGCCTTTGATGGCATAAAAAGGGACATAATAGGAGAGATTGATTTGATCCTAACCATCGGCCCAGTAGACTTCGAAGTAACCTTCCATGTTTTGGACATGGACACTTCCTATAACTTTCTTTTGGGGAGGCCGTGGATTCATGCAGTGGGGGCTATACCTTCTACTCTCCACCAGATGGTGAAGTTCAAGCATGAGGATCAAGAGATTGTGGTACATGGGGAAGATGAGAAATCGATTTATCGGGACCCGTCAGTCCCGTGTCTTGAAGCAAGAGATGGGAGTGAGCACATAGTCTATTAGGCTTTTGAGATTGTGGTCGCGGACCAGTGCGATGAAGGAAACCCTTGCCCCCAACCCTTCCTTTCTAATGCATCAATCATGGTGGCCAAAGAGATGATTAGGCATGGCTACAAACCTAGGAAGGGGCTTGGGAAATCATTGCAAGGAATAGCTGAACCTATCACCCTGACCGCCAGTAAAAATTTCTTTGGGTTAGGCTTCCGACCCACTCCAGCTGATGTAAAATGGGCAGATGATAGAAATAATGATGGTTGGGTCTTGCCTCAGCCGGTGCCGCATGTGTACAGAACATTTGTCAAGCCGAAATACCATGAGGAAGAAGATGATGAGGCCTTTACGGCTGTAAATTGAAGAGATTTGTAGGGCAATGAGGAAGATTTTGTATGAAACCCACATGGTCCATCCGGGGGAAGGCTCAAGCACCGCTGAGGTGCTACACATGGGACCTGAGGCAAAACTGCAAAATTGGTAGGCTACGCCATTCCCAATCAGGCGGGAGTCCCGATAGACTTGTCCTGCCACCTTTTCTGCATCACGAGTTATTCCAGGGTGTAACTCGAATGTTTTATTTAGTTTCATGTCTTTTAATTTCCAATGTAAATCTTGTTATCTTCAAAATTCAATGAAATGAAATCAATATTTCATCGTCCATCTTTCTGTATTCTTCTTATTTTGTTATTTTTATTTCTTCTTTTAGTTCTAATAATGCGGCTTTAAATAATATGACATGCTTGTGGACTTCATGCCCAGATCCAAACACGCTGTCTAACTGTGAAATAATGAACCAAGAACCAGAATATGACGAAGAAGAGGCTTTTAGGGAAATAAATCGAGAATTGGAACAATTTGAGAATAAACCTAAGCCGAACTTAAATGATATCGAACCGGTCAATTTGGGTAGTGCTGAAGAAGTCAGGGAAACCAAGATAAGTATTCACGCAGATGATAAAACTCGGGACGCATTGATCCAACTCTTGTTTGAATTCAAAGATGTGTTTGCTTGGTCATATGATGACATGCCAAGATTGAGTGTCGATTTGGTAGTTCACAAGTTGCCAACTTACCCCAACCATCCCCTGGTACAACAAAAGAAAAGAAAGTTCAAAACCGATATTAGTGACAAGATTAAAGAAGAGGTCACAAAACAGTTAAAAGCGGGGGTAATCCGAGTAGTTCGATACACCACATAGTTAGCCAATGTAGTTCCAGTGCCAAAGAAAGACGGGAAAACCCGAGTGTGTGCGGATTACAGAGATCTGAACAAGGCAAGTCCTAAGGATAATTTTCCATTGCCGAATATCCACATCCTTGTTGATAACTCCACCAAACATGAGATACAATCCTTCGTGGATTGTTACAAAGGATATTACCAGGTGTTGATGGATGAATAAGATGTAGAGAAGACACATTTTACCACACCTTGGGGCACATATTGTTAAAGGGTCATGCCGTTTGGTTTGAAAAACGCCGAGGCGACATACATGAGGGCCATGACTTCCATTTTTCATAATATGATGCACCAAGAGATAGAGGTGTATGTGGACAATGTGATCATCAAATCCAAAACCCAGGACGACCACGTTCGGGACTTGAGGAAATTCTTTGAGCGGTTGTGCAAATATGATTTGAAGCTGAACCCAGCCAAATGTGCATTTGGGGTCCCATCGGGCAAGCGTTTGGGCTTTATAGTTAGCCGGAGGGGTATCAAATTGGATCCAACAAAGATAAAGTCTATTCGGGATTTGCCTCCTTCGAGAACTAAGAAAGATGTGATGAGCTTATTGGGTAGATTGAACTATATCAGCCGGTTCATTGCTCAGTGTGAGCATGTGATTTTTGCCCTAAGCAAATTATTCCTAAAATCCAAATAAAATAATTTTTCATTATTTTTACAATTTTGTTGATATTTGTTGTATTTTTGTGTTAATTAGTTGCACAATAAACTCATAATAATAATAATAATATAAAATATGTATTTACATTAGGAATTTAATTTCAAGTGGGTATTAATTCATTTTTGGGACAATTTAAAGAAAATCACGGAAAAATAATTCATTTTAGCATTTAATTAG
The DNA here is from genome assembly GCA_026770625.1 of Nicotiana glauca. Taxonomy (NCBI): domain Eukaryota; kingdom Viridiplantae; phylum Streptophyta; class Magnoliopsida; order Solanales; family Solanaceae; genus Nicotiana; species Nicotiana glauca. The sequence continues at coordinate 53,864 of MU783520.1, forward strand.
AAATTGTTAAAAAATAATAGTTATTAATTTTAGGCTTTAATTAGTTGGATTAGTCTAAATTTTTAATTTTATAAATCTGAGAAAAATAATATAAATTTGGAAGTAGAAAAAATAAAAATACAAAACAAAATACAAATGAGAAAATAAAATACAAAAGAAAGAAGTGGATTGTTAAAAAATTTTGGGCTAAATACCCCAAGCCCAAACCAAAAATACCCACGCCCAGGCCCAAACATTCCATGCCCGGTCTGCCCCTCCACATAACCAAATGACACCGTTTTGGAAAATCTAAATCTGAGCCGTTGAAATTGATTGATCTAACGGTTGTGTGGCCTCACCTCTTAATAAATGAAACGACGTCGTTTAAAGCCCAAGGAATCTGAGCCGTTTAAATGATTTAATCTAACGGCTGCGGATGATTGCTACATTTTTAATATATGTATCATATACTAAAATAAAATAAAAAAATATTTTTCATCGTTGTCTTCTTCCCCTTGAGCCGCCCTCATCTTCCTTGTCAAACCCGTCGGAACCCTACCGGCGGAAAACGACACTTTCACCAATCAACCCCCAAATTACACCATAGGACCGCCTTGAGACCCTGAATCTACCCCTCTACTCCGTTTCTTTCAAACATAGCCCCATCATCTCGAATATTCAAAAATGCTTCGCCGGAACCCTAACTCCGGCGAACGACACTTCATCCAAATAACCTCCAATTCACACCATAGACACGCCTGAGTGTCCTCTACCTATTTCCCATATCCACTGATCTCAAAACTCACCAAGACTCTCCAAATATTAAAATCAAGATTCTGCAGTCAAGAATCCCCGGTTCAATTCTTGGAGATTCATTACCGTAACACACCTAATAGGTATTTTCTTTTAGAAAACACTCCATTAGGTATGTTACGGGTCATGAATCCTAAAGGATTCAAATAAGCTCTGGCCAGTGATAGAAAAAGACTAAACTAAAAAAACTAAGTCTTTCTTTTCTTTTTCTGTTTCTTGCATGTGATTGTCTATATGTTTTTAGTTGTTTTCCGTTATTTGTTTCTTAATTTTTGTTTAGTTTTACTAGGGTTTACTGATTTTGTTAAGAAAATAGCATCTTTTAATTTCTGTTTGATAAATAAGTAATTAGATATTAATATTAGGTTTTAATAAATAGATTCTGATTAATGTTGATTTAGTAAATAAATTGATATCAAAATTAGTATAATTGGATTTTCAGTATGATTTTAATTGTTTGTTTCATTAGCTTCTGAAATTAGTCGATTTTGATAATTGTTAGTGTTAATTAGTTTAACTACTTTTAATAGACAATAATTAGTTGATTTGGTTATAGCTGTTAAATGATAATCAGTAATTAGTTAGAATTAAAATTAGATTTGTTTAATTCTGATAATTAGTTTGTTATAGTTAATTGTAAAATCTAATAGTTAAATAATTCAGGGGGATAAAAGGGTAAAAGGGCAGTAGGTTACTTAGTAAAAACATTCAAATTTCAGGGGTGTTTTGAGAATCTTAAAAGGGGCCATTAGTAATAAATCAAAGGAAGTGGGGGTAGTTTGGGTATAGGAAAAGGGCAATGGGGTAGATTTCTAAGTGAAGTGGGGGTAGATAGGGAATTACATTAGGTTAGATGGTTCTAGATGGGGTAACTAGTATAATTTCTAATAAATAGGGTAGTCAGTTGAATAACTAGTTAAAGAATAAGGATAAAACTAAAATAAAGAAGGGGTTAAAGTACAATTAATAAACTTTGAAGTTCCCTCCAAATCCAACTCTATAAATAGGCATAGAAATGCCTCATTTTACAAGTTTGGCAATCTGAAAAAATATCCTCTAAGTCATTTTTCCTTTTTAGATCAAATTTTCGAGATTTTTCATTCCAAAAAATTCAGAAACATCAAAAAATAGTAGAAAAGTTCAAAAATATACTGTTAAATTGGTCAATTGATCTAGATTTGAAATCTGTGTGTTGATCTTATCTTATTCTAGTTTCTGAAATGCTGTGAACATGCCATTGGATTGGTCAAGCTTGTTTTATGGGTTTAAATTCAGTGCTGTGTTTAATCCTGCGTATTTTTGAGACTGTGATTAGATTTTATGTCCTATTATTGTTGTTGATCATCGTTGCTATTTCATCTTATTCTATTTTTAATTTCTGAAACTTCCAGGTTCATTTCTGAATTCAATCCAGTGTAAACGTGATTTGAAGTTGGAAAAAATGAAGAATAATCATCAGTTTATCTATTAGTTGCTTCTGTTTTTGTTTATGCCATCTAATAGCTATTATAGTTTAAAAATTAGTGTTCTGGTAGCTGTTAGTAAATCAGTGTTATAATATTTGTTTTTTTTTACTACATAAGCAGTTGATTTTAGATGAAGTAGTATTGATATGGATTATGTAATAAGGATTGTTCTAATTTGGACTGAACTTGTGAACTTTGCATTAGTAGCGTGATTTACATTTGATTCGTAATTATTAGTTGTAAAAGTAGGCTTAAATGACTTCATATTATGTAATTGTTTAATTTTCTGATTAAAAATAATTGAATGATAAATAATGTTTAGCTTCAGGCATAATTAATACAATTGCTATTGTAGCTTCGATATGACCTCATCTAGTTAGACATGATAAGTAATGCATATTAGCTACTTTGTAATAAGCTTTGTAAAAAATAGATTAGATTAATAGTTGGAGTTATCAAATAGCAAACTAAAAATCGGTATTATTGAAAAAATCAGTTGGGCAAAAAATATGTGATAAAATTCAGTCGAAAAATGTATATTAGATTTAGATAAATATTCTCATTCTAGGCTTATAATTTAGAATACATAGAATAATTGGCAATCAAGTTTATTTAATTGAACTGATATCGGGTTCATTATGCCTATGGGCTATTATAAGCCCACGAACCAGATCTGGAGACTATTAAAGTCTAAGGTCCAAATCTGCCTTCTGTAGTTAAAGTGTTTCGCCCCACTTGTCCAGTAATTGGGCCAGGCTAAAGGCCTAAAAGTACTCTGAAATTTAATTGAGAATCAAAATCCCAAATGATAATATTAAAAATAATAATTAGGAATTGGAAATTGTGTGGCATAACTGGGCCAAATCTCTTGAGGCCTAAAAGCATTTTGAATAATTTTTATACTGAAAATACATTAGGAATCATGGAAATTAATTCATCAATATGAAATCAAGTTTTGAATTAGGTAGCGGGTTCAAGCTAAAAGGTTTTATCCTTTTGTTTGAATCCGGACTTGAATTTGAGATTTGAATTTGTATTCATGAATTAATTAACCTTTAGAGACGAAAAATAGAAAAACTTAGCTACTTTAGTTTGACCTTTAAATAATAAAATGAGACGAGCCTCGCCAAATCAAATATATAGTTGCGGGGGCCTCACTAATTACTTATTAAAATACTTAGTATTCGGGATAGGCCGTTTAGCGAATTTCACGGCCCTCCCAAAAGATAACAATACGTTAGCCGCTTTAAGCGCGATTTTAAATAATCTTACCTTTCTAATACGGGTGTGCATTTCATGCGACCCAAATCCAAATCCGAAAATGTTGAATGAGATGTGTCGAGGATTCGGGTGCATTTCATGTGACGTGATCCGAAAACACGATCTTAAATGACGTTCACTTTCTCGAATAAATAATAATTGACAAAAAGCGGTAAATAACTTTAAAAATTGCACTGTAGGTTAACACGTATTAAAATCAAAATTTAGCCAAATATAGCAGTTGAGCGACCGTGCTAGAACCACGGAACTTGGGAGTGCCTAACCCCTTCTCCCGGGCTAACAGAATTCCTTACCCGGATTTCTGGTTCGCGACTTTAATACCGAGTCAAACATTTTCCTCGATTCGGGATTCAAACCGGTGACTTGAGACCCCATAAATCTCTCAAGTGGTGACTCTGAATCTTTAATAACACGAATCCCGTTTCGGTTGCCCTTAAATTGGAAAAACTCCTTTTTTATTATACTCTTCCCCGAGGTGTAGTAAAGCCAGCTCGAAAAAAGGAGGTGTGACAGCTCTGGCGACTCTGCTGGGGACAAAGAACCCAGAACGTCGGTTCAGGGTTCAAGAATTCGAGCTCAGTTAAATTGTTGTACTTGGCTTTATTTGGTTTTGATACATGTTCCATGCTTTTCGTGTTAAATGTTTACCGCTTTAATATTCGTTGAACTGTATATAAATTGTCGCGAATCCCTCCCTCTTTCTGAGTCTTCTACATCATGGAGAAGGGTGCAATTCGTGTAGCTTCTCTTCTGTTAGAGTCTTTTTCCCAATTTAGAACGAGGTTTTGGATAAGTTGCAAAGCCGGACGAGCTTCTGTATCCCCGGTACGCTACCTCCCCCTCGGTCCGAGTTGTCCGCTCGGGTAAGCCAGGTCTAGACCAATAAACCCAGGGCTTAAACCTAGTTAAACAATAAACTCATGTCGGATCCCTAGTAGGACGCTGATTTGCATCACGTGCATTTTGACTTAGGGGACTCAACACAGGGGTTGGGTCCGTCTAGGACAGGTGACCCGAATT
>MU783524.1:3082-34507 GCA_026770625.1 Nicotiana glauca
CTATATAGCATGATGGCTTGCTTTACGTGATTTCTTACTGCTCAGTTGTTATTTACCCTTATTACTCACTGAGTTGGAGTACTCACTTTACTTCCTGCACCTCGTATGGAGTTGCAGGTATTTATTCACCCAGCAGCGGGTATAGGCTGTTTGGAGGTAGAGTTGTAAGAGCTTAGCGAGGTGACTGCCAACATTTGCAGCATCGTTTTCTTTCTGTGACATTCATTACTCCTGTTCAGTGTACTTCTAGACTTGTAAATGTAAATTTCATCCTTATCGATGCTCGTTACTTGTGACACCCCGGTTATGGCTGTGTTGGGTTGGATTTCTGCATTTTTATCTATACTTCCGTTATTTGGTATTATTAAACCATGTTGCACTATAATTATTGTTAAATAATTATTTAAAAGGATGAATTGTGTTGGCTGGCTGGCCTTGTCTTCACGAGAGACGCCATCACGACCAGGTTTGGGATTTGGGTCGTGACAAGTTAGTATCAGAGCCAAGGTTACTAGGTCTCACGAGTCATGAGCACGTTTAGTAGAGACTCGTGGATCGGTACGGAGACGTCTGTATTTATCCTCGAGAGGCTGCAGAACCTTTAGGAAAAACTTCATATTCTTGAAATTCTTATCGTGCATCCTTGATTCAGCTTGAAAAGTAGCCCTTACATTTCTTTCCACATGATCGTACGCGCGAACGAGTGCTCAGTATTAGATATGCCTTGATGGCTTGTAATTCCCCGATCGAAGGGCAAGACGTGATCTCTGTGAGTTTGATGTTAGGCCAGTCTGGAGAACTTGAGGCCGGATCTTTTCCTATGGCTTGAGCACTGAGGTGCTGATGGTGCGAGCAAGTGTTTTGAACTTATATGTCTGGTATTGTCCCTATTAGTGGGAATAATGGTTGGATAGCTAAGCAATGAGTATGTTAGTTTTGCGAGATGTATCTATATGACTTGGAAATGACAAGGAAGGGCTGCAGGATGATAGATGAACTATTAAGTGTTTGATTTTCACTGTGATAGGATGTGTAGCCCCGAGTATAGGCACGTGAAGAATCTTTTCATGTCTCCTATTTGGAGTGACGTAAATTTCATGTTACGGTATGAGTTTCGACTCAGGAAGATTAAGTGACTGTAATGTGTATGACAGTGGAAGGTATACAAAATGTTAATTGGAGGCAAAGCAGGTGAGTTATCTCCTGCGGAGTATTCTAAAGTGGTGTGACCCTTATGTTGTCTATTAGAAGATCTTATTTACAAGTGAAGAATATGCTGGGCCACCTAGAGAGTGGGCTTAACTGTTGTGTGAGTGAATGCAAGAATTGCAGAAGAGTTAAAATTCCAAATGATTTGTGTTTCCACAAGCTTATTAAGGAGCGAGTTCAATCTCGCTATGGTATTACGGCAACAATAGAATATATGCGTTATGGTTTATTGAGTGCGTTTTGATCTATAGCTTTGAGCCAAGTTGGGGAGTTTGCTATTAATTAAGTTGATTGCACGGTTAGGTGCAATATTTGTTCCAGTTTGAGGCGTGTTGGTGAGTCAGTTATGGCTTACGGAGATTAAGGTCGACCAGACGGTGGCCAGGCTCATTTTTATGCTATTCCAAGCAGGACAGATGCTATTACTTCAGATGCTATCATTACAGGTATTTTTCCAGTCTGCCACAGAGATGCCTCTGTATTATTCGATCCTGGTTCCACCTCTTCTTATGTGTCCTCATATTTTGCTCATTATTAGGGTACACCCCAAGAGTTTCTTTCCTTACCTGTTCATGTATCTACTCCGGTGGGCGATACTATTATTGTGGACCATGTGTACCGATCATGTGTTGTGATTATTGAGGGTCTAGAGACCTGAGTTGATCTATTGCTATTGAGCATCGTGGACTTTGATGTTATGCTGGGCATGGATTGGTTATCTTCGTGTCATGCTATTCTAGACTGTCATGCTAAGATAGTTATTTTGGTATGCCGTGTGTACCGCGGATCGAGTGGCGTGATGTGACTAATTATGTTCCTAGCAGAGTAATTTCTTTCTTGAAAGTCCAGAGTATGGTTAGGAAAGGTTGTCTGTCATATCTAGCTTTTGTGCGAGATGTTGGAGCTGAGACTCCTAGTATTGATTTTGTCACAGTTGTTAGGGATTTTTCCCGATGTATTTCCTGCAGACCTGCCGGGCATGACATCGGATAGGGATATTAATTTCGGTACTGACTTGGTGCCGGACGCTCAGCCCATTTCTATTCCACTATACCGTATGGCACCAGCGGAGCTGAATGAATTGAAAAAGCAGCTTCAGGAGCTCCTAGAAAAGAGGTTCATTCAGCTTGGTGTGTTACCTTGGGGTGCACCAGTCTTATTTGTGAATAACAAGGATGGCACAATGAGAATGTGCATTGATTACAGGAAGTATTCTTGGGTTGGTAACCTACATGGCCTGGTCAAGCCAGAGGAATTCCGTTTTGATAACTTGGGTATGTGTGACCAGATTTGAAAGTTTTATTGATGGTTTTTTACCATAGTTTGAACCGGATATCTTCTACCGGTACGAGGAACATATTGTATATTGTGAACTCCTTCTAGATGGAAGCAAATAGAAGATTTCTAACTACACAGAATGAAATTTTCCTATAGACTAGAAATTCTAATGAGATTTTGTGTTTGTAGCAAGATGGCATGATAGACGTGGTGTATGGTACATGCTTAAAATTTTCATGTGCAAGGTGGCATTTCATTCTTAAAGGGAAGGTCACGAGTTTCTAGATGGAATAGTCAGTTTCAAGTATTTAGATGAATGTTATAACTGCTCGATAAGATCTGAGAATGGTGCGTACTATATTTTAACCAACAAATGCCTATTGGTATTACAACACCCACTTGGTTGATCGACTGCCAATATTTCGATCTTGCTATGCATTGTAGGAAAATTTTGAGAATAATTATCATGAAATGATCGTACTTGAGGGATATGTCAGTCATTGAGTGCTGAAATTGTGATCAGTTACGGAGATTTATGTAATCTAGGAATATGGAGATGGGGAATTCTCAAAAATATACTATTTCGGGATTGTGGCATGTTTGAGGTGAGTATTTTACCTAAACTCTTTGGATGCACTAATAGAGATAATTGATGGTGATAACTATGCACTGTGAGCGTGAATATATGTGAGGTTTGAACCTGTGTGCAAGCACCGAGTCAATATTCCTGCTCGGAAGATGCGTAGGCTATGATATGCCTAGAGTGGGATATTGAACTTAAAGGTATAATGTTTCTCATATTCGTAACTTTGTTAAGAACTATCTGGACTATACTTGAGATTTCCAAGATGCTAGATTCCAGAACAAACTTGGTAATTACTATTCTGCGTTAATTTGCTGATTTGAGTTGTGACAGCATAGCTTGCTCATGCCTACGATATAGAGTGTTATTTATGCCAGTCCAGGAGCATGAGAATCTTATTTCATTTATCATATAGAGGTGTACTTGTTGGATTGCTCCTATATAATATGCTTGGACTAGAGGTCTGTGACCGTTCCAAGTAGATTATGTTGTTGGCAACTAAGTTGCTCGTGAGGTTGATGTCAATGTGAGCTATAGAAGAGCTGGTTACTATTAATCTATTCATGTATCTGGGTTCCACTGTGATTGACGAGCTCATAGCATATCGTTGGGGTGGTACTTGTGGAACTTGCAAAGCGGCTCTCTTCTTTGAGGTATTTTCCCTTTCTGGGGTAACCGGATGGTGCAATAGTGAGGTTTTGTCACGACCCGGATTTCCTACCATCGGGAGTCGTGATGGCGCCTACTAGTGCAAGCTAGGCAAGCCAACTCCTACTTATCTTTCTATTATTAACAATTCTTATTTTAATCATTTAGCAATAATATAATAATTACAGCGGAATAAATTAATTTAGCGGAAGACTTAGATAAATAATATTAGATGCGACATAGAAATCCAAACATAAACTTCTATCCAAGACTGGTGTCATAATACTCACGAACTACTAAGAATACTAAACACAACCGTTTGAAAGAAATATAAAATTGTTTGTCTCGAATACATGAGATAACAGACTAAAATAAAGATAGAAGAGAAGCCAGGCCTGCGGACGACTGCAAGGCTACCTCGGTGTCTCGCTGATCGAAATACTAATGCTCGCACTACTGTTGCTGCTGCTATCCAAAATCTGTATCTCCGCAAAAAGAGCGCAGAGTGTAGTATCAGCACAACCGACCCCATGTGCTGGTAAGTGCCTAGCCTACCCCGGCGGAGTAGTGACGAGGCTAGGACCAGACACTCACATAAACCTGTGCAGTTTAAATATATATACAACAAGAAATGATAGGAAACAACATATAATATTGGGAAGGGGAAACATGCTCTGGGGTGGCAACAAAATAAAATATCCAAAATAAAAGAGTAATAGATTTAAAATCACTTTCAAGTTCAACTCATCTTGTTGCAGGCGTGCAACCCGATCCCATTTCATTTTATATCTTGTGGTAGGCGTACCACCCGCTCCCATTTCAATTCATATCTTGTGGTAGGCGTACCACCCGCTCCCATTTCGATTTATATCTTGTGGTAGGCGTACACCCGCTCCCATTTCAATGTCATTTGTGGTAGGCGTACCACTCGCTCCTATTTCAATATCATTTGTGGTAGGCGTACCACTCGCTCCCATTTCAATATCATTTGTAGTAGGCGTACCACTCACTCCCATTTCAATTTATATCTTGTGGTAGGCGTACCACCCGCTCCCATTTCATTTTTTTTAGCATAGTGTACAATATATTACCGGCAAAGGAAACCAATAACAATTAATCACAATTTATTTTCGGCAAGGGAAATCAATACTCGGTGTCAATGTTCAACAAATAAGTCTTTCATAGATTTAGATAAGAATACGAAATTTATCAACTTAAGAACCACGGTCATGCTCGACACCGATGTATGGATACTCGTCACCATGCCCATACGTCGCACTCGACGAGTAGCAATTAATCAAATACGACTCACTCCTATTCCCTCAAGCTAGGGTAGACCAAACACTTACCTCGCTTTGCTACCAATTCAAAATTTCTACAAGCCTTCGCCTCGCGAATTCGTCCGAAGCTTCAAATCTAGTTATAAACAATTCGATTATGTCAATAAAAATTATAAGAATTAATTCGATATGAAATTCTATATTTTTCATTTAAAATCCGAAATTGTATTAAAATTCGCCCGTGGGGCCCGCGTCTCGGAACCCGACAAAAATTACGAAATATGAAACCTCATCTAACCACGAGTCTAACCATACCAAAATTACTAAATTTTGATAACATTTCGACCCTCAAATCTATTCGAGAGGGTTTCTAAGCTTTTTCCGCTAAATTCACGGATTTAATACCAAAACTTGCAATAGATTCGAGTAATATAACCAAAATTAAGTTAAGAACACTTACCCTATTGTTTTCTCCGAAAATTGCCTCTTCCCGAGCTGCAATTTGACAAAAATGGAAAATCCCATTTTCAGAAATAAGCATTTTGTCCAGAAAATCGGGGGTTACTATTCACGGGGTACTGTACACGGTATTGTTCACGGGGTACTATTTCTGCAAGTTTTCTGAAATTTTCCTAAGTCCGAAATCACTCCGAGACACCTCCGAAATACTCCCGAGCCCTCGGGGCTCCTAACCAAACACATACACGAACTCAAAAACATCCTACGAACTTACTCGTGCGATCAAATCGCCAAAATAACATCTAAAACAATGAATTAAGCCTTGAAATCCAAGAAATCTTTCAAATTTCATAAACTTTCAAATTTTCCATTTTAAGGCCGAAATATGTCAAACGACGTCCGTTTTCAACCAAACTTTACAGGAAGCACTTAAACAGTATATAAGACATGTATCGGGCATCGGAACCAAAATACGAGCCCGATACCATCACTTTTCAATCAAATTTCATTTTTATTTTCCTTAAACATTTTCAGAAAATAATTTCACAGAAAAATTCATTTCTCAGGCCTGGGACCTTGGAATTCGATTCCGGGCATACACCCAAGTCCCATATTTTCCTACGGACCTTCCGAGACCGTCAAATTACGGGTCCGGACCCGTTTACCAAAAATGTTGACCAGAGTCAAATTTATTCATTTTAATATCAAAACTTAGCAAGTTTTCACAAAATTTCATATTTGAGCTTCCAGCTACGCGTACGGACTGTGCACGCAAATCGAGGCAATTATAAATTAGGTTTTCAAGGACTCGGAAGCTCAGAATGAATAAGAAAATAAGTGATGACCCTTTGGGTCGTCACATTCTCCACCTCTAAAACAATTGTTCGTCCTCGAACGGACATAACAAGGAAGTACCTGAGTCAGGGAATAGATAGGGATAACAGATCCGCATATCAGACTCGGACTCCCAGGTCGAAGCCTCAGGAGGCTGAACTCTCCATTGCACATGAACAGAGGGAAAACTCTTGGATCTCAACTAACGAACCTACCTGTCTAAAATAGCTACAGGCTCTTCCTCATAAGACAAGTCTTTGTCCAACTGGACAGTGCTGTAATCCAACACGTGGGCTGGATCGCCGTGATAGTTTTGGAGCATGGATATATGAAAATCTGGATGCACGGTCGATAAGCTAGGCGGCAATGCAAGTTTATAACCCACTTCTCCAACTCGCTCAAGAAGCTCGAATGGGCCAATAAACCTAGGCACTACTAGAAAAAGAGCCTATTGCAACAGCCGAAAAACCGTTGCAACAGAGAGGTCAACCGTTCCCATAGAGATATTGTAATGGTTTAGCGGCCATTACATATGATGTCGTGCCAGTAGATCTAGAGTAACGGTTCTTGCAATGGTTAGCCAAACCGTTGCTTAAGGGATATCTATCGCAACGGTTGTTCCTCCGTCTAAAGCAACGAGTATTTCTTTCCAATTGTAACGGTTAAAAACCGTTGCCATAGATTTTACAACAACGGTTGGACGGTTTTAACTACCTATTGTATCAGTTTGTTGCACATCTTGGAACAATTTGTAGGACCTAATAGAACGGTTTTGAAGACCTACTAGAACGGTGCTTTTAGTCTATTTTGGAGCAATTTGTCAAACCTATTGGAATGGTTTGCAAGACCTATTGGAGCAGTTCTATTACACTACTAAGCCCTACCTGTAAATTAATATTTAGATATATAAAATTTGTAATAACCTGAAATTTATATAAATAAAAAGATAAAACACTCCATAATCTATATTGTCTCTATAAAACCAAAATATTTTAACCCAATATCACATAAGTTTTAAATGATGATAACAAAAGATTCCTAGAACATGGACAATAATTCAAAGTTCTTAAGTAAGGTCTAGATCTTCACAATCTCCATCTTCCCGTTCTTTAATTGCTCCACCTACAAAAGAGGATAAATAAAGTCAATATCCTTCAAGAGTTTTCAAATGTACTAGAATATGTCATGTGGAACATATGCAAAGCCTATACAATTGCTACAAGTCAACATGATCCTTTTTTTCAAATGTTTGAATAACAGGAAGTCCAAATATACTACAATTAGATGCCATAGTTTCTTTCATGTTATCCACTGCAGGATGTGTTGAAAATTATTTTTAAGAAACTGATCAATTCTACCATATGATGGCTAGCATTAAGTAATCACTTGATGCGTCAACAAATTAATTTTGTTCGTGTTGGTAGTCTATATATAGATGAAAAAATCAAACATGTTTACTACGTTATAAAACATGAAATACGTGGATTGTATATGTAAAGAACATATGTATCGAAGATGCAAGAATACTTGAATGAAAGAATTGCAGTAGATATCCAATGACATATAGAAGAAAAAGGAATGTTTCAGTGAAAAAGACATGTTATCCACATGAACAACTTTAAACAGAGACAATTGACACTCAACTTAAAAAGCTGGCATACACTTATTATAGATACACATGAACTATATATAATATATGTACTTGAAATTATAGAGTTGGAACTTTACTAAAATTAGCAATGCTCATATTCAGGCGAGTGCTATCCATCCCAGACACCTGGTACCAACACTTTCGTTGAGCAACTACAAGATTTCAATCCTTAAGCAACAACCAAATTTCAAGAACCAAAACAGAAACAAACCTATCATGCAAAGATTGTACCAAAGACTTATTGAACTAGAAGAACACAATCAGATCATAGCGATATCTGAAGCAAATGAAAAAAATATTCTTGTTTGTGAGGAAACTAACTCTAATCCTGTCCGTGGAGAAGAGGTCACACCAAACTCATAAGCAGAGGAATAGAACAGATCTACAATTACTCCTGAGAAGGTTGATGAAACTGGAGGTTCTATGGAGATACAAATTACAAAAACTACTGAGAAATTTGAAAATCAGAATATTGACACTATTATATCGACAACCATAGAGAGCGGTATGAAGGATATAATTGTGTCTAGTCGCCCCATCTCTACTCAAGATACCAGTCGGGACATAGTTGAGCAAGTACCTGAATCACCTAGTAATTTTCAATTGCAGAACAGAGGTGATGATATAAAGGATATCCCTGGACAAATTCCTATGGAGATTGATTTCTACAACAAGGAGTTTCAAACTAGCATGATCCAAGAGAAACCTACTGATCTAATACCAAATCTTGATAATGTCCAAAATAAGGCTCACATGGATCATTGCAGTACTGCTCCTGATGCTATACAATGCAATAACAACTCTATCCAATGTAATAGGCTAGCCCAAAATCAAACCAACCAAGATACTTTACCAGCTCACAGTCAAGACAGTCCACTAAGCTCCAGAGCTAGAAAAAGAGCTAAGAGAAAGAAAAGAATGCAGGACAGAACGTTGAAGAGGATGAGACTGGGTACGACAGTGAACAACAAGTTTCAATTGCAAGCTCGGAGGAAACTACTGAAGTTCTTAACCAGACTCCTGGCCCTCAAAGGCAAGATCAGGAAGTTCAACCCACAATAGTGTTGCTCAAAGAGAAAGGAAACATAAAGCAATAGTCTTAACTGACCAATAGTCTTAACATAAAACAAGGAATACAAAAAATGGTGAATATACATTGCAGAATCTTAAACATAGACAAAAAACACAGTAGTCATAGAATAGAAGAATCATCAACAAAAACAAGAAACTTAGAATATTCAAACATCACAAAAATGCTATAAATTCCAAATCAAGAAATTATAGAAAACCAAGATAAAGAGGAAGAAACATGTGTTGATATTATAAGCCAATTATTCTCTTTATAAAAGGTTACAGCTAATTTGAGGAATAAGTTTAAGTGAAACTTTAAAAAAGAAGCAGAAGGAGGAGAAGAAGAAAGCAAGAAACAAACAAAGATAGATGTATTGACCTTGATTATTACTCCCAGTAGATAGGCGATTGATTAGTTGCATAACAGCTTGTTGTGCAGAGGAAGCTTCTCCAGGTGAACGAGCATTCAAACCTAGTATGCTGGGATCAACCCGTAAATCCGGATTCAGAAGCTTAAGTTGAGAAATGATGTTAACTGCAACTTGTAGTTCTCTGGCATCTTTCTGTGCATTGAACTTTTCATGCAATCTTTGCTGCATCCTTTCTTCCATTTCCTCCAATTTTTGCTGCATCGCCTCATCAGTAGAGGATCCCAAATCTCCCACTTTTATTTTTAAGGAAGTTTTGGTAACCCCACGGCCATATAATCTTAGGCGACTTGGATGCTCGGGTCCCATGACTGAGGCAAATGCATCAACTGATTGGCTGCCATCTTCACTTTCTTGTGTTGGTTGTATTCTTTCCATTTCAGCCTACAAGATCAAATTGAGTCATTTTTAAATGAGAAAATATATGACACTGAGTCAATAACTAAGAACGAAGCTAATAACTAAGAACAGACAAATGATAACAAAAAAATTTAAATTAATAACTCATACAATTTTATTAAGAGTATACGCGTACGAGTCCTTGTAAACTCGATTAGGTTTTCTTTTTCTTGTGGCCACAAAAATGTCCTTGCTTGATACAGGCTCGGAAGTTTCTTTCTTTTTTTCCTGATTATATAGAAAGTGGTATAAAGTTAATAAGTTCATATTTAAAACAATAGTAAGAAAGAAAATGTCAACCCTCGCATATTCGAGCAAAACTTCTTTTGCCAGCAGTGTGTGGATATTTCAACTTTTTGTGATTCTCGATATTGATTTGGGACATTTTATGCAAATCAGCCAATGAATACAGAGTTAAGTAATTTCTAATTAAACATAAACAAGACATTCTCAGCAAATCATGGGACATTACTTAGTTTTACCTTGTACGCATCAGAGTTCCAATAATTAAGAAGATCCCTAAATTGAGATTCAGGAACATCAACTGGCCTTTTCTCCATTCGTAGCTTGTCATTCTCTTAGTGTTTATAATGGTCGTTAAATAATTGATTCTTATACTTTCTCCAAGCATTTTGAATTGATTCAAAAACCCAGTTTTTTGACGTATTAGGAATGTCATATTTTCCCTACAAATTAGGTACAATTAGGTTAAGAGTAAAAATATGAAATATCTGCATAGAATATTGCGAACTTCAAACCTTGATATATATTCACATATCTTATTTTATTTGAAGTTTCCTCCAATTAAACACATTAAGAGGACAAAAGGCCGCATTCCTTGCCAATGTGCCGAGGAAGCTACCCAACTCTGCTACAACGTCATCAGTAGGACCTATGGGTTGATTGTTCTCGTTTACCACAATTAGCTTGCGCTCTTTCCTACCATGAACACTTGGCATTAAAGTTTTTCCTCTTTTCCTTTTTTCGGCACAAGGACCTGCATTAATATTAAGTAAGAATAATCACCAAAGTCAATATTATTTGTTAATTTAAAAAAATAAAAATTATATGTTCTTGCCTTGTTCCTCGGATTGTTCGTTTGTTTCTTGATCGGAAGAATTCTCCAATTGTTCATGTACCGTTTGTGAAGTACGAGTGGTGGAATCCAGTGACTTTTGCTACAATTGTTCATGTAATATTTGTGATGCAAGAGAGGTAGAGTTAAGTGACTTTTGCTGTACTTGCTCATGTACAATTTGTGCTGCACGAGAAGCAGAAGGCAGAGGCAGTTGCAACAATTGTTCTTGCACTTGAGTTCCTAATTGCGAAAGTTGTTTTTCAATTGAATTCAGCAGATGCTTGTCATTTGTCCTTGTAGCTTGAACAATTCTTTTTGTTTTCAACGATGAAACCTTTTGGTTCAGCAAAGATGCAAGTGATCCGACTGCAATGCAATTTTTAGCCTTTTGTTTTTACTTGAGTGTCCTTCCTGACTCATGACTATTCAAATTCCTGTCAAAATCAGAAAATTAAATAAGAAATAAGTTACTAAAGAAAGAATAGAACATGCTTCTACATCATGCTTGAACAGTTGGAGTTGACATCTATTTAGATGCTGGAGTTGGAATTATATAATTCCTGATATATAATTAAGATGCAACCAACCTGATAGAAATTCCTGAATGCTGCCAATCAAAAAATCGATTTCAGATTCCAAACTTCTTCGCCAAACCTATTAGACATGCAAGGTTCAGAAGTAGAAGTGAGTCTCAGAATATGGGGTCTAATTTGGACGCAAATGGCAGCAGGATGTACTGGGATCAAATTCTTTGGGAGAAAATTACATCACTTCTATTATTAACTAACAATGTGCTCTTTTTTGAAGGAAAATACACTGTAGTCATGCCTCGTCTAATGATAAAATGTTTAAGAATGGAATTAGACATTGCACTCATTCCCTACATGGGATATCAGATATGAACACAAGCAGGGAAGAGGATTTTTATTATTTTGGCATTTGAATCAAATAACTTGGGGAACAAGCTAAAGCTTAAAAGATCACCGGCTGGGTGGGAATCAATGCCCTTCTATTTGCTACAATAATGGATCGCGACTTAAGCTATTATGGCAATAACAGGTTCACACAAATAAACAAGGAGCTGGGCTATTATTGCAAGTGCAGCGACAGATACAAGATATTGGGAAATACATTTTGGACTGAATATACAATCGGCTATGATTGGTACTAGACACTGGAAAACTTTTTCATAGAATTGACAAAGTCGAACAAGCCTGTATTTTGGGACGCTCATTATGCACGGATAGTTTTTAAATACAATGCTAAATCTAGATCAAATGTAATATCAATAGGGTAGCATTTCAGATCAAATATAATATCAAATGTAATATCAATGTAATATCTAGACTAATGCAACTACCAGGCTTGGAAATGAGACTGCGCCGCAGAAACAGGATTTCAGTACCGGTCCAGCAATACCTGATCTCAATACGAAAATTAGCACTGTAAACCATGATAACATAGGAAGAATAGGGATCGACAATCTTCAAAACCTTAAAACAGTTAAAGGAAATAATCTAGTGAAGATGTATTATCCCAACAATTGCAAGGGTGATAACAAAGTAAATGCATGCATGCTCTAGCGAAATGAACAGAAAATTCCTTAATACTGAAGAAATGTGGTAAAATAACAAAGTAAGTGCATTTTAACTAAATAGTGATGATAATACCAGGATTTACAACATACATGATTTCGGAAGAATGACATCAATGATATCAATGATTCCTTATCAGAACATATAAAAGTACTTCTTTTTCTTCTTTTTGCTTTGGAAGTAATAATAATTCTATTAATGTGGTGGGAAAAATATGTACAAGTTGTATAATAAAAGTAGAGGACGTACACCTATGAGCAACGAAATCATATTATTAGCAAGTCAGATCAAACTTGGAGGGAAAAAGAAACTATAGTTAGTTGGACATATTGCCTCACAAGAGAAACTTTGGAGGGAAGAGTAATACTAACAAGAAATGAAATTCAATCTCAAGAGCTAGTAATTCACCTAGTTCTTTTAACACCATATCAGAAACGGAGGTTAACATTTGTCTACTACTACCAGACTACCAGTAGTTTACATATGGCTTTATATAATACCAATTTGATATTGTCACCGTTAATGAGATAATGTAGAAGTAAGGTGTAATAACATATATTGCTCATATTCGACAATAATTAAATTATAAAAATCATCTATGTGAGTCAAACCATAATTCTAATTTTGGCACAATGGTAGCAACAATCAAAATGAGCACCATAATATATTTTAAGATTCTAGGACCCTGATCAACAACCTGCAATCACATTGGAAGGATACTACAAACATTGTTTCAACGAAAATGGAGATAATATAAAAACTCAAGGATGACATACAGTTGCATAATGATGCTTCAAAACTGTAAGTAAAAGAATGTATAAATAAAAGTGTAGGTTGATTAATCTAAGAAACCTTGGATGTGTACAAAATATTCCCCTCATAATGTAATTAAAATAAGCTACAAACAAAAGTGTAAAAAGCAAGCATTTCAGCTGGTGAAGTCTTCTTATATATTGTAATTCTCAAATTACGATGTCGTGCTGGAGTATGCCAATTCTTTCATAATATCTTTCCATTAGATCAAGCTTATCCCATATGGCATCCTACAACAATGGCACCTTAGTGGCATACTCGTGTCATATAAAAGATTTCACATTATGATTAAACTAAGTCAAGATACAACAATATAAAAAATAGCACATAGCAATTCGAAATTTCAAAATAGAAAAGATACTTAAGTGACAGAAGCAAAAAATAAGTAAAGTAAGAAGAAACCGATAAAACTTCAACTTAACATCCGCAAAAGTCCAATGGGACAAAAAGTCAAAAACCAGTTACTGAAATGGAATTATTAGTATTAAGACGTAATGACTATTTTCCTGCATAGCAAAAGGAAGGAATATGGGCAGTTCAACAACCTGCTGCATAAATGATCATCTCATATTGAGTTCTCCAAGCATGTTAAGTTTTTCCACTCACTCCATCAAATTCAGTTAACAATCTAATTCCTTCTAGAAGTTGTAAAACTCCACTTGTACCGGCAATATGAATAACATAGGAAGGGTTCATAAACATCATTGGACTAGAAAAAGTAGAACGAAGAGTGTGAGCACAAGCATAACATTCAATGAGAGGCATTCAATCATCACAACAGTAAAGATTTTAGATAGACATTCCTACAGACTTCAGAGTAATGAGATAGTAGAGGGGCATGGCAAATCAAAAACTCCGCAAGTGAGCAGGTTCAGTTTCACCCCATTATCTCAAGCCACAATGATAAATAGATATGAGTCACTAAGAATACTTAACAAGACTATAAAGTAGAGTCAATAAAGGTTCAGACATAAAGTTGTAATGCCAATCAATCATTGCTCTATTTTCCACAAGTTGTTACACGCATCATTGACACTTGCAACTTAAATATGTTTTCTGTATCTCATGCACATATCATGCCACAGAACAACAACCACTTTGAGCTTCAAACTTGAAGCATTTTGTCACCAGAAAAAAATCAAAGAATGTGGCGCAAAAGAAAACTAATAAAAATACCCCAAAAATGCACCCAAAATCACACATGTAAAATAAATTTGACATGTATTTCTTAAACAAAACAACAAACCCCATGAAATCTATACATGAAATCAATACAGATCGATAAAATTGAAAAGAGGACCACAAATCCAAAAAGGGAAAAACAAATAGGGAATAATACTAGGAAGAAATAGTGAAATAAAGAGGAAATTAAATTAGTAAAATGGAGGAGATTTACTGAATATAGCAAAACTTATGCTTTGAGATAATACCCATTTGTACCCTTATTTGACAAAAAATTAAAGAGAATCCATTAAAAGTAGGCGAAAACTTAAGAGAAAGAAAGTACTTGTGATTTCACCCGCTCAAATCCTAAGTCTTGGAATGATGTTAGTTTCTTTGTTTCCTTGGAGTTTCAGTCGCCAACAAATTTCAGCAATTAAAAGGTTTTTATGCAATTTTGTTGTCTCTAGCAGAGAGATTGAAATATGGGTTTTCTTCGAGCAATCGATGTTGGTTTAACAGGGGAAGAAGGTGGTCTTTTCCATGGTGCTTTGGTGGAAGTTTTGTGGTTGAAAGACGGTGGGATTTTGGTCGGGGATGGGGTGGAGACGCGTCAATGGCGATTTTGGATTTGGGGCTTTGGGATGTCGACTGCTTTTGGGTTTGGGACTTTGGGGATGTCGATTGCTAATAGGTAAATAGGATATGGACTAATTAAATTAGAGACTTTTATAATTTTATTTTTCTAATTAATTAAAAAGACAAAAGTTATTTTTTTTTGGCGGGTCTAACAAAATTTAGGAGGGAATCTGATAAGGAGAAAAAAAACCGTTCCGTTATCTATTTTTCCCAAAATTCCGTTCTAAACAGTCGCGTTAAAAAGTGCTATGGCAATGGTGTAATGTCAATGGTAACGATTTCATATCAAAAGTGTGCTGATATCATCCACATTCTACAGGAACGGTTATAACCGTTGCTATATGTGCTCTATAGCAATGGTTTGATAAAATTTACTAAATAGTGTTGCAATAGGCTCATTTTCTGGTAGTGAGGGCTAAGCTTGCCCTTCTTCCCAAATCTCATTACGCCCTTCATAGGCGACACTCCGAGCAATACCCGCTCACCAACCATGAAAGCTATATCTCGAACCTTACGATCTGCATAGCCCTTTTGCGTGGACTGAGCTGTACGAAGCCTATCCTGAATGATCTTGACCTTGTCCAAGGCCTCCTGAACCAAATCTGTACCCAATAACCGAGCCTCTCCCGGCTCGAACTATCCGACCGAAGATCGACAACGTCTACCATACAAAGCTTCATAAGGAGTCATCTGAATACTCGATTGATAGATGTTATTATAGGCAAACTCTGCTAAAGGCAGGAACTGATCCCACAAACCTCCAAAGTCAATAACACAAGTGCGGAGCATATGCTCCAATATCTGAATAGTTCGCTCGATTTGCCCATCCATCTAAAGATGAAATGTTCTGCTCAACTGCACCTGGGTGCCTAACTCTCGTTGAACTGCTTTCCAGAAACATGAGGTAAACTGCGTACCTCGATCCGAAATTATAGATACCGGCACACTGTGAAGGCGAAAAATTTCCCGTATATAAATTTCAGCTAACCTCTCGGATGAATAGGTGACTGCTACAGGAATGAAATGTACTGATTTGGTCAACCTATCAATAATGACCCAAACTGCATCAAACTTCTTTCGAGTCAACAGAAGTCCAGTAACAAAGTCCATAGTGATCCGCTCCCACTTCCACTCGGGAAGCTCAATTCTCTGAAATAAACCACCAGGCCTCTGATGCTCATATTTAACCTGTTGACAATTCAAACATCATGGTACATATGCCACAATGTCCTTTTTCATTCTACACCACCAATAATGTTGCCGCAAATCTTGATACATCTTTGTTGCGCCGGGATGAATAGAATACTGGGAACTGTGGGCCTCCTCCAGAATCAATCCTCGAAGCCCATCAACATTTGGCACACAAATTTGCCCTTGCAATCTCAAAACTCCATCAGTATCTAAGGTGACCTGCTTGGCACCTCCTCGCTGGACCGTGTCTTTAAGGACACATAAATGGGGATCGTCAAACTGCCGATTGCGGATACGCTCCAATAGTGAAGAACGAGCGATCGTGAAAGCTAGTACTCGACTAGGCTCAGAAATATCCAATCTCACAAATCGGTTGGCTAAGGCCTGAACATCCAAAGCAAGAGGACTCTAACTGACCAGAATATAAGCAAGACTGCCCATACTGGCTGACTTCCTGCTCAAAGCATCGGCCACCACATTTGTCTTTCCCGGGTGATATAAAATGGTTATATCATAATCTTTCAACAATTCCAACCACCTCCTCTGCTTCAAATTCAACTCCTTCTGTTGAAACAGGTGCTGAAGACTCTTATGATTAGTGAATACTTCACATGCCACACCATACAGATAATGCCTTCATAGCTTCAATGCGTGAACAATCGCTGCCAACTCCAGATCATGCACTGGATAGTTCTTCTCATGAATCTTCAACTGCCTCGAAGCATAAACAATGACATTGCCATCCCGCATTAATACTGCACCAAGCCCAATACGAGAAGCATCACAATAGACTGTATAAGGTCTCAAACCTGTGGGCAAAACCAATACCGGTGTTGTGGTCAAGGCTATCTTGAGCTTCTGGAAGCTCGCATCACATTCATTTGACCATTCGAAATGGGCACCTTTCTGAGTCAATCTGGTCATCGGGGCTGCAATAGATGAAAACCCCTCCACGAACCGCCGATAATAACATGCTAATCCCAAGAAACTCTGGATCTCTGTGGTTGATGTTGGTCTAGGCCAGTCCTTGACTACCTCAATCTTCTTTGGATCAACCTGTATACCTTCTACCGTTACAACATGACCCAGGAATGCAACTGAACTCAACCAGAATTCACACTTTGAAAATTTTGCATATAGTTGACTATTTTTCAGAGTCTGAAGAGCCACTCTGAGATGTTACGCATGCTCCTCCTGACTGCGGGAGTATATCAATATGTCATCAATGAAGACTATCACAAACAAGTCTAAATAAGGCCTGAACACTCGATTCATCAGGTCCATAAAAGTTGTTGGGGCATTGGTCAACCCAAAAGACATGACCAGGAACTCATAATGTCCGTATCGAGTACGGAATGCTATCTTAGGGACATCAGATGCCCTAATCTTCAGTTGATGATAGCCAGATCTTAAGTCTATTTTTGAAAACACCTTGGAACCCTGAAGCTGGTCAAATAAATCATCAATTCGCGGTAGTGGATACTTATTCTTAATTGTAACCTTGTTCAATTGCTGGTAATCAATGCACATTCTCATCGAACCATCTTTCTTCTTTACAAATAACACCGGTGCACCCCACGAGGAAACACTAGGTCTAATGAAACCCTTCTCAAGTAAATCCTGCAACTGCTCCTTCAACTCCTTCAACTCTGGCGGGGCCATGCGGTATGGCAGAATGGAAATGGGTTGGGTGCCCGGAGCTAAATCAATGCACAAATAAATATCCATGTCGGGTGCCTGTTGATACCCAATTTTCCCTAAGTATTTTTATATCCAAATCTTTCCAAATAGCATATTGGTGCATATATAAGCACACCCAAGAATTTTGGAATTTTAATGATTTTTAAAACCAATTTGTTGCCTATTTTGATACAACAAAATCCAATAATTATTCCCAAAACTATCACTCTTGATGAATAATTTATTTCATTCTCACATTTACACCAAAATATAATTAAGGTGATTTTTGCACATATTTTACAAATTCATTTGGCATTTTAAAAGCTAAATTGCATATAATTGTAGTTATAGCCTATTTCGTAATTGATAGCATTTTATAATTATAAAATCAATCCCAACATTTTAAAACTATTTTTTATATAATATTTGTTTACCCAGTACTTGTAATTTGTTTTTAGAATCATTGTTGCTATTTTATGAAACAAAAATGGGAAAAGTGGTTATTTACGATTTAGCCTCAATTGTGATTCAATTTCAGCCTATTTTTGCACCGCAATTCACCCCTCAAATTCAAGCCCAAATTGCCCAGCCCAACTACCATGCCAACCCGACCCCTGACCCAATCACCCGAATCGGCCCGTGTCCCTTTTAATCTGAGTCGTTGATCGTTTTGATCAACGGCCCAGGCTCCCCTTTACCTTAATTAATTCCCAACGACCCCCCAAACCTTCCCCATTCTCTCAAAGACCGCCACCTCTAATCCCTTATCTCTCTCAAACGCTCTCACCCACCTGAAACCCTAATAGCCGCCTATCCCCTCTTCGACCTCAAATCACTGGAATCCATGGCTAATCTAACCATGGACGAACTCTACTCACCACCTACTGCTCCCACACGCCTGCTCACTGAAGATTCGAGGCTAGAACTCAAGGGTCTTCATCCAGACCTTGGTCGATTCGGGATTCTTTGGCCGTTTTCGGCCTTGCTCCGGCGTATCTTGGCCTCTTGAGCCTGGATTCGACCTTATCAACTCAGATCAGTTCTTGTGACTTCCAAGCCTTTCTCGTCCTTTAGGGTTCTCAGAAGCCCTAGCCTATTCGAGGTTCCTTTTCATTTATTCTTTTAGATCGGTGCTGTTGGTAACATTTTAGAGTTTTTCCCCCAATTTCCTCTTTCAAAACTGTTCAAATCAATTTTAGGGTTTTCTGATTCTTTTACTTTCCCTTATGTGTGTTTATGCTTGTTGTTTTATTTCCTATTATGTTCGAAGCTGTTCTTTTGTTTCTTACCAAATTTTTACAGAGATTCTTTTACATTCTGTGTTCACATGCTAGCCTAGGTTGTTGACTTACGTTTTGCTATATGTGTTCAGGCTTGTGCTTTAATTTTGTTTCTAAAGTTCCACTGATCATGTTCTTGCCTACCTTTGTCTTAACTCGTGTGGTTTCTCTTATTTCTGTTTGTGCATATCTCTATGACCTTTTGTGACATTCTAGAACTTGCATGGCAGGAATCTTGGTTTCTTTTGAGGTTTCTGAATGTTTCTTCTGAGGTTATTTGCTATGTATTTGTCTGGTTCTCATCTCTAAATTGGTTTAACCTCGCATGCTTGATGTTGTGCACTCTTTATATACGCTGGTTGTCCCTCCAAAATAACTTTCAATCTCAGACTAATTTCATGTTTCCTTGTGTAAGGTTGATTGATTCTTTCCTTGACCGGTTTGAGAACTTTCTTTAGCCTTTTGACTCCCCTATTTCTGGCTGGGTTCATTATTAATTTTTGAATCCTTGATTCCCTGATTTACTATGTGTTAATTGATTTACCGTTTTCTTGCCTTATTTAAGCTGAGCGTGTGTTTTAAAGATTCTTTCCTTAATTAAAACCCCTATGTATTTAGCCCTTATTTGTATGCTATGCACAATATGCTTACTTGATCTACTTCCTTAAATAACTCTTGCCCTTTATCGTTCAAATTTGGATTCCTTAATTAAAGGTATTTTCTGCTACTGATTGATTCTAATTTATGCATGGTAATTTTCTTACCTTGTTCCCTGCCTGATTTCAAACTATAAATACTCTCCTCCCTTCTCTTTGAACACACGAACACAGAACACAATCTGAGTTCACAAGTCACTCTCACTTAAAAACTCTCTCTCTTTTACTTGTGCTGATGTGGACTTTGTTTGCTCTACTTTCTCCTGCACTCTTTTGCTTCTTTAATGGTATGTCTCAGTTAGTTTACATGCTTCCACCACAATGTGTTTCATTTTTGTTCACTTTTGTCCAATTCTTTAGTTGACATTTGGTGCTAGCATATTGTAACATGTCCCCCCTTTCCTTTGTAATTCAGTATTATGTATCCTGTTAGTTGCTTGTCATGAATTTGATACATCCCAGACCCTCATACCCCTTTATATGTGAGTTATAGTTCAGGGCATGACAACACTCTAATATTGTTGTCCATGATTCTTGATTGGATTCTTTGAATCCAAAACTCAATCAGTTCCCCTTCCCTTTCCCTCCTTTATGTGTTTTTGAGCTTTTGACTTGGGTCTGGCAGTTTCCTAATCACTGTCCAGACCCTGGTCTGACCTTCAAGGGTCTGCTCTTGATGTGTTTGACCAAGCAGGTGATCAGGGGTGTGCCAGCCTACTTTGTGGCTAGGTATGTCCACCACCTGTCATGGCTCCCCAATTTCCCTTTCACTTTGCACTTACTCCTAGCTATTAAGTTCTGCCCCTCTCTTTCAAGCCATGCTTTGGGACCCACTGAGCTCCCTCTAAACTTGGATGCCTGAGAGCTGGCTCTTCCATACTGCAATGTTTCTATTCTAATGGTATCTTGGGTGTAAGCAATACCGGGAATCCCTGAGATTCCTTGGAACTTTGAAACACCCTGGATAAAGAGAAGGCTTTGGAAATCTGGATCCCGGAAGTGGCTCAATCACATATTGTTAAACATTAAGGTTGAATTAGGCTGCTCGGATCTAGCTGTTAGCTTTTGATGTACTTTTAATTTCTAGTTTGATTTATTGGGCTGTAATAATTTGTAATAAACTCATGGGGATTTAGTAGAAAAATGGGATGGGGTTTATTTTATGCACAAAGGGTAGATACCATGCCTATAGGGGTTAATTTCTGATTCTTCCGCAAATACAAATATAGAGATCATGTCTATAGGCTCTTGCATTTCTGCATATATAAATGTCATTAGACAAACCGTTTGTAGGTTTAATAATAAGGTTGCATATAGACATCATGTGCATAAGACTTCTGTTAATGTCTGAAAAGGTATTAAAATCAGTAAACGTATAGAAAGCATGCCTATAGGAAATCTCGATTTTTAACAGCCTCATTCGTTTTAAAACAGTATCAATTGCTGGAACTCGAATCTATTTTACTAAAATTGGTAATTTTCTACCTTTTTTCTGAAACCTGCTAAAATTGGTAAACCTTTTTCTAAAATCAGTCTGTACATCTTTTTTCTGAAACTCGTTTCTCTCTGTTAAAACTGATAACTCTTTTTCCAAAATCAATTTGCATATTGTCTGAAATTCATTTATTTCTGTCAAACTGGTAACACTTTCGCACCTTTTTCCTAAAAATAGTAGATCCTCTGCCTAGTTTCTTTTTATTCAACATATAGACAAAAGGTTGGTTAACTAATCATTGGGTCAGTCTCTGACAACAGCATCCAAGTTGCCTAATGCAGACTTTCTGTCTAAATATATGTGTCATTGGGCCAGTCCACTCGCTGCTTAACTTTAATTTAAGACCAAATCAGTATTTGTCAAGGCATGCTAAACTATATGATTATTTGATTTCTGGGGTTTATTTGAGCCTTATTTGCTTGTTTGTTCTTCCCTTTATTTGATACTTGTTTGAATGTCGAACTAGAATTTTATCCTTTAAACTCCACAAAGGCCTTTATCCCTTTCTTTCCTTTTAGGATCAGAAGTCCTAATACCCCAGGACTGATATGATTGGGACGGGTAGTAGCATGCGATAAGTAAACGATACTGTTCCGCGCTTTAATACCTTAACGGGGTGGGAAGGGTAGACATGGAGATGATGATTCCACGATAA
The DNA here is from genome assembly GCA_026770625.1 of Nicotiana glauca. Classification (NCBI taxonomy): domain Eukaryota; kingdom Viridiplantae; phylum Streptophyta; class Magnoliopsida; order Solanales; family Solanaceae; genus Nicotiana; species Nicotiana glauca. Next base: position 25,166 of record MU783524.1, read on the forward strand.
CACTATGTGTACAGTTGGGTACCAGTGTTGTGCGAATGATCCATGTAATGTATAAACCTAGGACTCCCCTCTCCTTTTATTATTTTTTCAGAACTTTAAAAGCTGTAGCTTTCAACTTCTTTTTTCTCACACAATATTTGGTTTGCTTGCACTAATTGCTTGACTTATACCACCAAACTGCTCCCTTCCTGAATTTTAGCACTCCTTTTAACCCTTTTTATGCCTTTTATTTCGTACTTGCAATACTTGCTCATTTTTTTGTTTGTTTGCATTTGAAGTCACAATTGTAGCATGGCCGGGAACCACACTAGTGGATCTTGAGGGGTGCCTTACACCTTCCCCTCGAGATAATTTCAAGCCCTTACCCAAAACTCTGGTCTGCATCTTTAATTCTTCTAAAAGTGTCCTAATGCACTATAATCATTAGGTGGCGACTCTCCAAACTCCAAAAACCTGATTCCCAAACGGGATAAGAGTTGTCTTTCCCGAATGTCGTGAACCCAATTCTGGGGCGTCGAAAGCATGGCGACTCTGCTGGGGATTCTTTAGGCTTTTACCATTGCATGCTATATGTGACTTTACCGCTTTATTTATTTCTTTTGTTTAATGCCTTTATTTGAAACTGACTTGTTTCTTTTGTTTGTTTTTCTTTAATTACTTTCATTTACCGATTTTCCATCAATTCTGTTGTAATTTTTGAGCAATCATTGTAAACTTTATTGTATGAACGTGAAAATACATGTCAATATGTTTCATTCTTGTAAAACTGCATTTTCAACATCATATTCCACTCGTGCCAAACAAATACTATAGCAACGCTTATAATGAGTGGTTACGTGCTTCCAATACTATCACCCCCTAAATTTGGCAAAGGCATATTTGCGGTAAAACCAGTCGATCAACGGTGCAGTCGACGGTTCCGTGCCTTTCCCTCTTGAGTTGTCCGCTCAAGGGTACCTTGTCTAATACCCCAATAGAAACCTTATTCCATTTAAATTGTACATGCATCATGGTCAAACCTAGTCGAGTCAGTTATGTTGTCCAAATAATGACTCATTAAGATAGCCTTGTCCAAAGTCCGCCGGGTTTCCTTGAAACCCAAACGGACGCCTCCATGATTCTGTGCATTTATTTGGAGAACTTAAGTGCTTGATATGCTAATTATTTTGATTTAAATAGTCGAGTCTGGTGGGGGTAAGGGCCTAACACTCTATTTTACAGAAAATGAGGCACGAGATCCCCAGATTTGGCATGGTAACCAACATTCATCCAAGGCTGCTGAACTCATAGAACGACCTCCATTCTAGTGATCAGACACTCGTCTGCAAGTACTTAGGGAATCTGCCTTCTCTTCTAGAGATTCAGCCTAACAACAGAATCATTGAGGCTGCAACATTGTTCTGGGATAGTGATAAGTCAGTGTTCCGCTTTGGGGACCTTGAAATGACTCCTTTACTTGAAGAAATTGGGGGTTTAGTTGGAATTCCTTGGGAGATTCCGGGTTTGCTTATGCCCGAAAATTGCAAACTTAAAATGATGGGACTAAAGAAAAACCCAGACTTAACATGTTTGAAAGACTTCTACATCCCGTTTGACTATCTATACGAGAGGTACGACCATAGCAAGTCATACCACACCTATTCAGATGAATTTTCTATCACCTCATTGGGGCATGTCCATAGAAGGGTCTTTGTCTTCATGTTTTGCTTTTTGGGGATGATCGTGTTCCCTATGAAGAAGGCTAGGATCCACACCAGACTAGCCATGGTAACCAAAACTTTGATGGAAGGGATTGGTGGGCAAAATTTCAGCATAGTGCCCATGATCGTCGCCGAGATATGCCGCGCTTTGAACAAATGTCAACAACAAGGCAGTCATTTTAAGGGTTACAACTTATTACTTCAGCTTTAGCTCATAGAATACCTCCAGAAAGGGGAATACCGACAAGAGATCCTACGCAGAGATTGGGATGATCATATCGCCTTCCATCAACCAAGGCACATGAATTATATGCCGAAAATGTTCGCTCAGGTGGAGGACGCCAGATGATGGGTAGAAGTGTTAGAAAATCTGAAAGAAGACCAGGTGCAATGAATGTTTGAGTGGTTCCCTACGGATGAATTCATTTTTCGATCCCGAGATGCGCTATTTCTCATACTGATTGGTTTGAGAGGGACTTATCCTTACGTTCCTCTCCGAGCCATGAGGCAAGCTGGAAGAAAACAAATCATACCAAGGGTCGATAAAACAAATAGCTCTCACAGGTTCCAAGCTCAGCATTTGTGGCATTGCAAAATCATTTTGGGGAAAGAATCCATTGAGCCAGATAGATACCACGCCGGTTGTGTGCCACATTATTCAGGTTGGTTAGAAGACAATGACATGGGTCAGCCGGGATTCGTTCGAAGTCACAGAATTATTGACGAGCACGCTGAAGCACGGGATAAGTATAATCAACTGCGCAAGAGAATTCGAGAGTGTGAAAGGGAGCATCGGGAAATATAAGAAGCCTATCAGAAATTGATCGAGGAGTGGAAAGAAATGGCTATCAGCGCCAACAACCGGCTAGGGTATTTGGAGCGGGGTCTTGTAGAGCTGGAAGGAAAGTTCATCAAGAGGATCGAAGACTGCCAAAACGCTGAAGGAAATGCAGGCAGACATCTGGCCCGAGCCTACTTACGGCTAGGACTACGTGAATTGGTGGAGCTGTTCGAGGGAGACAAGGGTGCCAAATCTGGGGAAGGTCCTTCTGGGACCAAGTAGTCAGGAGTCCTTTATTTTGCCTTAATGATGTAATAAGGCCAATGGCCACTAGTGATATTTACTTTCTATTATTTAGAGTCGTTTTGGATTAGTCTTATTTTTATCAATAAAATGAGGCACTTAGCATTATAAGTTCTCCAAAACTATTTGTCGCTAGGCCTACCTCAGGCACAACGAGGCACCAAAACTAGGACGCGATTTATATTTTTCCGCACAACGTGTTTAAATACTGCAATATTTTTTCCTCATGACCCACACTAACTTGTTACCTTTTTGTTTTTCTTTTATTTTTTTTATTCCCCTCCCCAAAGGTTAGCTCGTGCATTCTGGCACCATCAGCATACTCCACAAGATCCAAGGGCCCTCCATCTCCTCCTCCTCCGAGTCCTGTCCGAAACAAGAACAAAGGTAAAATGGGAGATACAAGAGCCAGAAAGGAGATTGGGATTCCTCAGGGTACCCCGGTTGCTAAGGAAACTGCTGCGCAATTGGAGCAAAAGCTGTTGAAATTTCAAGAAGAACTGGATCAGGTTCGGAATTTGGCGAACCTGTCATTTTCCCTCACCGCTCCTGATGTCAACACCCAGAATCCCGCACCTCCACAAAATACCCCACAAACACAGATACAACCCACTCATACCCAACACTGCAACACATGCCACACTCCAAATAACACTCCATTACTTATTCCCGATCCACTGAACACCACCAGTGACCATCTCCACAACACTCCTATTTATGTGGATAATGTACCCCACTACACCTAACCAATCTCAAATACACCCGAGTCTGATGACAAGGACTCCCTTATCAGGAACTTAGCGACAGAACTCAAGAAGTTAACCAGCCGAGTTCAGGGCGTGGAAGGTAACAAAGGTATTGAAAGGCTGAATTATGAAAACCTATGCATTCAGCCAGATGTTGAACTACTGGAGGGGTACAAACCTCCCAAGTTTGAAATGTTTGATGGAATAGGAGATCCCAGAGTCCACCTGAGAACCTATTGCGATAAGCTAGTTGGGGTTGGAAGAGATGAGAAGATCCGTATGAAGCTCTTCATGAGGAGCCTGGAGGGAGATGCACTATCCTGGTACATCAGTCAGGACCCCAAGAAATGGACAAGTTGGGTAGGTATGGCATCAGACTTCATGGATAGATTCCGATTCAATACAGAGAATGCACCGGATGTATTCTACATACAGAGTTGGAAGAAGAAACCCACCGAAACATTCCACGAGCATGCCACTCGTTGGAGGTCAGAAACTGCAAAGGTCAGGCCGGCCCTAGAAGAAGAGCAAATGAATAAATTCTTCGTCCGGGCTTAGGATCCCCAATATTACGAGAGGTTGATGCTGATCGAGGGTCAAAAGTTCTCTGATATCATGAACCAAAGAAACCGGCGGTTACACTTAACCTAATTGTTGTGCAGAATCAGCCCTCCAGGGATGGTGAAGTAAATATGTCTATACCTCTTGAATTTGAAGCGCCCCCTCCTGCAAAGGTGCCCGGGCCAATCGAGGTTGAATTTGGAGTTCCAAAGGCACCTGCACCCTTTGAAGTTGATGTGTTACCACCAAGGGTGCCTATTCCAGTGGCAATGACTGACATAACACCATTCCACTCAAATGCCATACCATGGGATTACACTGCCAAAGCCAGGAGGAAAGGAAAGACCAAGACAGGAGAAACGATTGCTGCACAAGGAATGACTAGAACAGGAAGGGTGTACACTCCAGAGCACCTAGCTGAGTCCGGTAAGAAAGACCTGGGACGGCCTATTGAAATAGGACCCGACAATCTTTGGAGGAAAGTACAGTATAAGGAGTACTCGGTCGCTGAACAATTGAACAAAACACCAGCACAGATCTCTATCCTAACTCTTCTACAGAGTTCTGACGCTCACAAGAATGCCCTTGTAAAGATAATGAGCGAAGCTTATGTGCCCTGCAATATAACCGGGGGTGAAATGACGAATATGGTGGGGCAAGTGCTGGAGAGCCATAAAATAACCTTCCACGAAGATGAGTTGCTGCCCGAAGGATTAAGCCACAACAAGGCACTGCACATCATCGTGCAATGCGAGGATTATTTCATCACTAGAGTCCTAATCGATGGAGGATCCAGCCTCAACACATGTCCACTTATAACCCTCAGAAATTTGGGAAAAGTCCTACACGAGATCAAAGATGGGGCTATTAATGTCAAGGTCTTCGATGGGTCCTAGAGATCTACTAAAGGAGAAATCAGCCTATGCTTGCAAATGGGACCAACATGGTTCGACGTCGACTTCCAAGTGATAGACGTCCCGGCATCCTACAACTTGCTGTTGGGACGCCTCTGGATCCACGCTGCTGGAGTCGTAGCATCGACCCTGCATCAGGCGGTAAAGTTTGAATGGAATCACCAAGAAGTGACCATTCATGGCCATGGTAGTAATCCCATATATAGTCACCAGACCATCCCAATAATCGGGGGCAGAAGGAGAATAGGCGGAAAAACATACCACCACATCGAAAAGGTCAACACTGTAGATAATGATAAGTGGTGGGACAACAAGATCGAAAGTATCCTGAATTGGTGTGGGTACGAGCCTGGAAAGGGACTCGGTAAAAATCTTCAGGGGATCACTAAGCCCATCAAACTGAAGAAGCATGGCACTACCTTTGGCTTAGGGTACAGCTACACCTGGGAGGAATTCCAGAACTGGTCACCACCATGGCGTGACCCCTACTATTCATTGGGGTTTTCGATACCTAGCTGGAGCAGATCTTCCAGCCGGCAGATACTATATATGGGTTAGAAGAAGATGAAGCGTTGGCAGCCATGAATAATTTGTTCCTGGAGGATGATGATATGGACTGTTGTGTTCTTTTTGAGGAGGAAGGGGAGGAATGCAACTTCCATACAAGCTGTGAACAGGGGAAACCACCTCAGCAATTGGTCAATTAGGACCTTCAGGCCCGGAAGGCTTCGGGGTAGCAAGGCTAAACAAAAGCACCATGCATCTCATCTTTTTACCTTACTTTACTAGTTGATTTTTCTTTCCGCATTGTCTTTTATTTCGAAAAGAGCTCTGATGTTTCAAACAATTATGGATTTAATCAAAGCATTTTAGTTTATCATATATATCTCGCTAATTATTTTCTCTATCATTTACTCTATTTTATACAGCATTACTATTACTTATCTTGACGATGAACCAACGACTGTGATTTGCAACGAAACAACGCAACAAAAGGACATAGGCTCAGAAGAAGATGAGATACCTGAAGAGGTCGTCAGAGAGATTGAGAATTTTGAAAATAGACCTAAGTCCAACCTGGAAGAAACTGAGGTCATTAATTTGGGAGATACGGAAAATGTCAAAGAAACTCGTATCAGCGTTCACTTGTCGCCATCAAAGAAGAAAGAATATACAGAATTCTTAAAAGAATATAAGGACATATTCGCCTGGTCGTACGATGATATGACTGGTCTCAGCACGGCCATTGTAGCTCATAATTTGCCAACAGATCCAGCTTGTCCACCGGTAAAGCAGAAGCTCAGAAAATTCAAGCCCGACATGAGTTTGAAAATCAAAAAAGAGGTTACTAAGCAAGTCAAAGCTAAGGTTCTCAAAGTGGTAGAGTATCCAACATGGTTAGCCAACATCGTGCCGGTACCAAAGAAGGATGGGAAGGTTAGAATCCATGTCGACTACCGGGATCTCAACCGGGCCAGTCCCAAAGATGACTTCCCCTTGCCGAACATACACATTCTTATCGACAACTGCGCCAAGCATGAGCTGCAGTCTTTTGTTGATCGTTTCGTAGGATATCATCAAATATGGATGGACGAGGAAGATGCAGAGAAAACGGCTTTCATCATGCCGTAGAGAATGTATTGTTACAAAATGATGCCATTTAGGTTGAAGAATGCTGGCGCCACCTATATGAGAGCCATGACTACTATCTTTCACGACATGATACACAAGGAGATCGAGGTATATGTGGACAATGTCATCATCAAATCCAAGAAAGCCACTAATCATATGGAAGACCTGAGTAAGTTCTTCTACAGGCTGAGAAGGTATAATCTGAAACTGAATCCCGCCAAGTGTGCATTCGGGGTTCCTGCCAGAAAAATACTAGGTTTCATCGTGAGCCATCGAGGGATAGAATTGGACCCGTCAAACGTCAAAGCCATTCAAGAATTGCCACCGCCAAAGAACAAGAAGGACGTGATGAGTTTCTTGGGAAGACTCAACTATATCATCCGGTTCATAGCCCAGTCCACAGTCATTTGTGCAGCCATCTTTAAAATGCTGAAGAAAGACGATGCAACTAGATGGACCGACGATTGTCAAAAAGCCTTCGACAGAATCAAGGAATACCTGTCAACGCCGCCAGTATTGGTTTCGCCCGAGCCAGGAAGGCCTCTATTGCTTTATCTTGCGGTTTTGGATGGAGCATTCGGTTGTGTTCTGGGACAACGTGATGAAATATGGAGAAAAAGCAAGCCATCTACTATCTCAGTAAGAAGTTCACCCCGTACGAGGCCCGGTATTCTTTATTGGAGCGCACCTGCTGTGCTCTGACTTGGGTAGCTCAGAAATTGAGGTATTATTTCTGTGCATACACTACTTATCTCATATCCAGGATGGACCCGTTGAAATATATCTTCCAGAAGCCCATCCCCACTGGCAAGCTCGCCAAGTGGCAAATCTTGTTGAGTGAATGCGACATTGTTTACGTGACCCAGAAAGCAATCAAAGGCCAAGCCATAGTAGATCACCTTGCCGAGAACCCTATTGGGGGAAAATACGAACCCCTGAAAACGTATTTTCCTAATGAAGAAGTGTCCTTTGTAGGAGAAGATATTGCAGAATCCTACGATGGTTGGAGGTTGTTTTTCGATGGGACCGCAAATTTCAAAGGAGTTGGCATAGGAGCAGTCCTAGTATCAGAAACCGGCCAACATTACCCGGTATCCTCCAAGCTCAGGTTCACTTGCACAAATAATATAGCCGAATACGAAGCCTGCATCCTGGGGCTCAAGATGGCCATTGACATGAAAATTCAAGAGTTACTAGTGATTGGGGACTCAGACCTGCTCATACATCAAGTTCGAGAAGAATGGGCCACCAAAAACTCTAAGATACTTCCCTACCTGCATCACATACAGGAGTTGAGGAAAAGATTCATAGAGACAGAATTTCAGCACGTCCCCAGGGTCCAGAACAAGTTCGCTGATGAATTAGGCACATTATCATCCATGATCCAGCATCCAGACACGAATTTCATTGATCCCATCCCAGTAAAGATTTATGATCAACCAACTTATTGTGCTCACGTTGAGGAAGAAGCAGACGGAAAACCTTGGTTCCACGACATCAAAGAGTACTTGACAACAAGAGAATACCCAGAACTTGCCAACGCCGCTCAAAAGCGCACGCTCCAGAGATTATCCAACAACTTCTTTCACAATGGAGGAATCTTGTACAGAAGGACTCCCGATTTGGGTTTGCTAAGGTGTGTCGAAGCAAAAGAAGCATCCAGACTATTGGACGAAGTGCACGCAGGGATATGCGTGCCGCACATGAATGGTTTTATTTTAGCAAAGAAGATACTCCGAGCAGGGTATTTTTGGATGACTATGGAAACAGACTATATCCAGTACATTCGCAAATGCCATCGTTGTCAGATACATGCAGACATGATAAAGGTGCCTCCAAATGAGGTCACTGCAACAAGCTCACCGTGGCCATTTGCCGCCTGGGGGATGGATGTCATTGGACCTATCGAGCCCGCCGTATCAAACGAGCACAGGTTTATCCTGGTGGAAATTGATTATTTCACCAAATGGGTTGAAGCAGCATCATACAAGGCAGTAACTAAGAAAGTTGTGGCAGATTTCGTCCGTGACCGTATTGTTTGCCGATTCAGAATTCCGGAATCAATCATCACTGATAATGGGTCCAATATCAACAGTAATTTGATGAAAGCAATGTGTGAGGCATTCAAGATCAAACATAAGAATTCTACAGCCTACAAGCCTCAAATGAATGGAGTTGTAGAAGCAGCCAACAAGAATATCAAGAAGATACTAAGGAAGATGGTCGAAAGTCACAAACAATGGCATGAGAAGTTATCATTTGCATTACTGGGATACCGCACCACGGTCCGCACATCGACCAGAGCAACTCCCTACATGCTGGTTTATGGTACAGAAGCGGTCATCCGCGCTGAGGTAGAAATTCATTCCTTGAGAATCATACAAGAAGTAGAGTTGGACGACGCAGAATGGGTGAAAGGAAGCTACGAGCAGTTAGCTCTTATAGATGGGAACAGGATGAAAGCAGTTTGCCATGGTCAGTTGTATCAGAACAGAATGTCTAGAGCCTTCAACAAAAGAGTTAAGCCAAGGAAGTTTACACCGGGGCAGCTGGTGTTCAAGAAAATATTCCCACATCAAGAGGAAGCCAAGGGGAAATTCTCTCCCAACTGGCAATGTCCGTACATGGTTCACCGGGTTCTAACCAGAGGAGCCCTTATTCTTGCAGAAATGGACGGAGAAGTCTGGCCAAAGCCAATCAATTCA